>CCAG010001652.1:0-73207 GCA_001077435.1 Glossina morsitans morsitans
TGCGATCGATCCTGCCGTACCTGGAAGGATTCACAGGGAATCCTTCCAAACAAAATATTGCAACAAAAATTTATTTTCTTTACACTACTTTTTTCTTTTTTTTAGAAAATTCCGTAAACTGAATTTAATGTTGACTTTATTAAACAGTTCATAGCTTCTCCAGTTGAAATTTTGCGAAATACCGATGGGACAAAATTGCAATACTCAGGCACGATTTTTGCATGAAATATAGATGTACACCTCATAATAAAAAAAATGCATGAAACATTCACCGCAATTCTTTAGTATGCATTAAATATGCTTGAATTGCTTAGATTCGTTTCATTTGGTTTTACTTTTTTATTTTGATTATATATTTATTTTAATTTCATTTCAGTTATGATGGATAAAAAATCTCCCCTCTTTCGTATTGGTTTCTACTCTTTACCGACAAATATATTTTCACTTTTATTGTTCGTTTCAGCAAATTTTCACTCACTCTAAAAAATTCAATATGCGACCACATTTCAGACCACCCTTTTTCTTTTCTTTTTCTAATAAAGTTAGTCGCAGTGTTTTTTCCTAACTATAAAGTTCTCCCCTTGACTGAAACTATTAAATGGTTGTCTCTGTAGCAACTCATACCATAGAAATTTCGAAAACAGTTAATAAATCAATTGCATATGTCACATCTTGGTATTGTAAAGAAGAATGCTTTGTCAACATCTTGGTGGCCGGGAATGGACAAGGAAATAAAATCAATGATACAAGCATGTAACCTTTGCCAAAAGTTACAAAATAGTATGGAAAAGAGTTTACTAATAGCTTGGATGGCTTCGAAAAGAGTACAGAGCACAATGAATATTGATTATGCGCGTTGTAACGAACGTAACCTGTAGATCCTTTAATTGACTTTACTTTCTATTGTTACATGCTACGTCTGGGATATGGACTCAGGTCACTTGTGTCTAAGGATCCCAAACCCGTTTGTTAATTGATTCTTTCTCCAGTTTAATTTCTTTTTTCTAAACTAGAAAAAAATAGTCGAAAAAGTTGCAAAGTTGGAAGCATAAGAGGCTGTAAAATGATAGATGTGCCTATATTTGATAAGCTAGCTAGTTCAGGAGAAATGGGGGATTTCAAGTTTTATCCTACAGACACTCCACAGGCGTTTACATCAAAGAAATACATGTGCTATATCTCATATAGAGACTAATAGACGGACAAGCATAGTTATTGGACAGGATGGTCTCACGCCGAGGGGCCCTATACACTGCCCTACCTATGATCACCATCTGCCTATGATTTTATATGGGAGACTCCAAAATTTGTTCCGACCACCCCTGTAATCTACTTTCCTCTCACTAAAAGAAACAGGCTTAATTCCTTATTTTTTACTTAACAAAACAATTGGTAAAAGTTTTTTGAATAATAAAAAAGGGAAAAACCTACTGAACATTTAGGAACAGAAAATTATATATAAATTGAAAATGGTATATGTATTATAATTTTTCTTTTATATCGTTTCTAATGTTTAATAAGCCTTTAATATTTTAATAGCATTAAGAGCTAATACATAAGAAATAAACAATTAAGAAAAACTTGGAGTGAGGATGAAGAAGATGATGATGATGTAGCGGCATTTATTGCTGATGAGTATGTAAATATCACAAATTCCGCTGTACTTCCCTATTGCACACTCTGTTCTTGTTACTATAACTATATAAGGGCCAAACTATTGCGAGATACGATGACGTATTATTAACTCGTATAGTTATTACATGCATTCCAGTCGTCGGTAGTTTAAGTGACAAAGTATTTAGTAATATTGTTATCCATACGCACACGATCATGTACAATTGCCATCTACTTTTAAGACTGAGCAAGACACTTCGCAAATACAAGCAACGAAACTTTTCCAATAATTTATGAATTAGTATCGGATTTTATATATTTCATTAAGATGACATATAATGCATGCAAATTAGTTTCAATCTAGAATTTAAATTGTCTTCCATATATCTTCCCATCACTGAGATTGATCATAGCAAAATTCAAATACAACCATAATTTACTTAATCCTTTTTATTAAGTTGATTTTGGCAGTGAACTATTCGCTATTCTCATAAATGTTTTGATTAATAAATACGTTGTCTATATATTTACAATTTGGAAATCTCTATTTAAGATGTGACGTCATGCACAAGTGTTCAATTACATTGCTACGAGCAAATGCAGTCATATAAACTCCTCTTTATGTGAATATAAGAATGACGGATTTTTTTAATATACTATTTTCTCTCACTTTATATGCTTCCTTATATCAACTGCGCAAATTTGTGTTTAATATAATTCATTTACAATTATTCATACATGTATCTTTATGTTGCATAAGTTAAAATTTATCAAAAATAGTGATCCTTACATCATATATAAAAAATATTGATCTTTACATATTTTCACTCACACAAAAGCAAATTTTATAAACGTTTATACATTCTTTTATTCTTATTGACCTGCATTTATAGAGTACTAGTCAGTATTTTTATTTTTTTTCTATTATTCGCACATACTATTATGGCAAAAATTAGAAGTTTTGAACACTATTTTCGTTTATGTACGGACTTTAAAAAAGACATATTTAAAAGTTTTTCATATGAAGCTCTGGAAGTCACTTGCCGAATGCTATTTTCCTTTTTTATTCTATGCATACCAATATTGCAGGGCTGCCAATTATTCTTACAGCCGGCAATTTCTCGTCCTTGAATTTAACTACCTTACTTGCTACAATGTTACAGGGTTGGATTGGCAACAAATCTTACAACCGAAAAGTCAATTGTTTGTTAAGTTGTTGTCAAGTTATTGTTTGTTTATTGCTTCTCGGAATAGATTGAAGTACTCCAAACAAAAAATATTGCTTAGAGCTTCCCAACCGTTAAATTATGCGAACTTTTTTCACGTTATGGTGAACCAGAAATTATTTTCTGTGATAATGGGTGGCAATTTACGTCCAACGAATTTAAACAATTTTTATCGATGAATTTAATTAGACATATATTTACCGCTCCTAGATATCCAAAAAGCGATAGACAAGCTGACACCTTTGTTAAAATCTATGAAGAAATCTATTCTTGCTAATATTAAGACAAATCCTCTTTGTGATATGGAGAGAACGATTCCATAATTCTTGATTGGCTACCGAAACGCTTCAGAATTTGTAAGAGAAGAATTGACATCATAAGTATTTCTTGCAAGATTGTTGAGAGCTCGCTTCAGCAATTTAAAGCTTTCACCAACAAAAACACATTAGAGTAACAACCTTCGAAATACGTAAAGAATTATAAAGGCAAACGAAACATCGAGTGCTTATTCGAAGCTATAGGAATCCCAACATATCTAGCTGGATGGAAGCGACTATTAAGTAGCAGCTTTCGTATACGACATATTGCTGCATATCAATTTGACAACTTCGCGCGCGCGGTGTAGTCGCGTTTTAATTCTTTGCAAGAAATATTTCAATTTCTTAGTGTATCCCTTAGTTTTTTTGCTTGATTCGAGTCTAAGGTATAAAAATCTTTAAAACAATAAAATGTGTAATTTAATTTACATGAAATATATTAGAGTTTTACGAAAAATTCAATTTGCTTTTATGCAATCAACAATTTAAACTCTTGACAAAAGTCTCTCTTTTTTCTGTTAATCTGTGTTTACAGTTTGTTTTGCTTTCGCTCTATATTTACAGTGTCAACGAGCGTGAGAAGTTTGGTTTAATTTCCTGATAATTTTTTGTCGTGGAATCTTTTTGTTTTTTTTTCTTTTTATTTTCTTCATAATCTCCTTCTGGCGTGTTTCACTGGGCATGTTTATTTACACCATGTCGTGTGAAAACAGGCTCAGAATTTGAACGATTCATCTCGTGCTGGCTCTCCGAACGTTTTTGCCATTCAAACTGTGCTGGTGTTAATGACCGTGCTGTAGATGCTGTCCTGGATCTTTCAAAAGGATTACGATAGTAATGTCCTGACTGTAGGAAGCGGGACATTGATTTCTATAAACTCTTCACCGAAACGAGAAATAGTTTCTCAGATTTGAGCAAAACTTTTGGCTCCTTGTGTGACAAGTTTGAAAAAATGAAGACTACGTTGGATGAGTGTCATTATATTGAGCACTAATCTTCTTCCCCAGTTGGTAAAGTTACAACTCGTAGCGCAGCGTGTCATCACCGAGCTCTCTCTAGTCTAATTCGCTGATTCAAGTTAGCGCTCCCACAATGTTTCTGCTATTGTTGAGTCAGTTCCTAATAAAAAAGTTAAAAATGAGCCGGGAAGTGCTTCTGATATTAGCTACGCTGAAGTGGTAAGGGGTTCTCCTCCCAATGGCGTCGCTTACTCTACTCAGGCGTCATCGCCTAAAACTAATAAAGAAAATAATAAATCCACCTCTGCCCGTGGCTATTTGAGTGTGAATGATGGTCACCATTCTGGTCAGGTTGCACAAGTCGCTGGTGCAAGTGTGGTTAGCCCTGCTATATTCTCCCTTTCGTTCCTAGTACAGATGACATTTGGTTGACGGGAGTTCCTCCCAGGAAGGCAATATTCGTGTCAAGACTGGCATCTGATATATCTGTGGATGACATAAAAATGTATCTGGCGGCGAAAGTCCCAACAGTCGATTTAAAGCGTGTTAGCATTTTCAAATTGGCTCCTTCCCAATCTAAAGCAACCTCGTCTTGTAAAATGCTAGTTCCGACGGAAAACATCAGTATGTTGTTAGATAAACCATTGTGGCCAGTTGGATCCTTAATTAAGATATTTATCGTTCGAGATCGACCCCGTAATGCTAATGCAGTAACGCTATCCCCTTCACAAAACTAAATGCTTCTTCAAGCTCATTATCTCTCGTCTACCGAAATGTTAGGTGCCTAAATTCAAAAATTCGTTCTACTTTCCTTAATTCAGTGAGCACGGAGTTTTCCTGCTTGGCCTTCACTGAAACACGTCGGAACTTTTCCACAATTCGTTTCAGGTTTTCAGAAATGATCGACTGTTTTGCAATGGTGGTGGTGTTTTAATTGCCATATATGCGGCAGTCCTCTCCTATTCAATTGAATTTTCAACAACTCCCGACGTTGAATTTATTGCCATTCGAATGAAATTTCCTAATGAACTATTCTAGGTAATCTGCTCCTATATTCCTCCAAATTCGCATATATATCCATATATAAGAAACAGGACGCCCTCATTTGTGAAGCAGTCAGGCAATCTAAACCTGCCGATATAGTCATTGCGTTGGGTGACTTCAATTTACCTCAAGTCACTTGATGTTACCGTCATAGTTCTGGCTGTTTGATTCCTACTTCTACATCTGATAGAGCTGTTGTGTTCTTTAATGAATTATTTGATCATAATTTAGTTCAATACAACCGTATTCCTAATTGTAAAGGTAGACTGCTTGATCTTCGCTTTGCCAATTTTCCCGGGGTTAGTGTTAATCGTTGTCTACCTTTCAGTTTACCAGAGGAACCTTATCATCCAGCAATGTGTATTTCCTTTCGTTACAAGCATAATGTTTCGTTGAACTGCTCTAACGTTCCAAATCCAACTTTTTCAAATAAATATTATGATTTCCATAAAATAAATATATCAATGCTAAAATCACATCTTTCACATATTAAGCTTGATTTCTCAGTTGGAAGTATTGATAGCTTACTGTCGTTGTTCTACAATATATTAAATCTAGCTATTTCTGCATTCATTCCGATCAAGGAGCTGTCCCCCGTCCTTTAATAAGACTATTAGATATTACAAGAATAGGAAAAACAAGCTTTTCAAGAAATTTTCGAAAAGTGGCTCTTCTTTCGACTATTTTGCTTACTCAACCGCAAGGATTTTAGGATAGATTTAATTCCCTGCACCACCAATATTATTGCAAATACCTTCAGTTCATTATATTCTCTCTGTTTGTTAATCCTAAAAACTTTTTTAAGTTTGTTAACTCCAAGAGAGAAATTTCTGAAAATGACGTTTTTGAAGGGTGGAGTTCTCAAAAATATAGTTGTGCGCCTGGATCTAATGGAATACCATCATGTACACTTAAATGTTGCGCTGTCCAGCCATGTGGTGTTATCTCAAAGACTTTTAATCAGTCCTTGAATTTAGGTGTTTTTCCTTTTTGTTGGAAGAGTAGTTTTCTTATTTCTATTCACAAAAGTGGAAGTAAACAACTCGTTGAGAGCTATAGAGGCATCGCCAAGTTGAGTGACTAACCTAAATCATTCGAGCGAATTGGCCTTTGCCATCAAATCGTATATTTCTTCACTCCAACATGGGTTTCGAAAAGGAAGATCTACGATCATCAATCTGTTAGAGTTTACTTGTCATGTTTTCAACGCTTTCTCTAGTGGCTCTCGCACTGATATCATATACACTGATTTAAGCAAAGCGTTTGATTTGGTTTATCATAAATTACTTATCTTTAAACTCCAAGCCTCGGCCTTCCCTTCCCATTTAGTGAAATGGATAAGCTCTTATTTGCATAATATTTGCAGGGTTTGGTTTAACTTCATCACCTCATATGAATTTCCCGTTACGTCAGGCGTACCTCAAGCAGGTACTTAAGACGCATTTTATTTAATCTATACATTAATGATTTGCCTTCGGTGATTAAATCCAGACAGATCTTAATGTATGCTGATGATGTGAAACTGTGTTCTTCTTTTTCCGTAGAATCGCAATCACATCAGCTTCAAATTGACTTGAATTGGTTGAATTGGTTTCATGATGCTCGTTGAATCATATGAAACGAGGTCTAAATAAATGTAAGAAGCTTTCTTTCTCAAGAAGGAATTCATTCATTACTCAGTATTTCATAGATTCGGACAAGTTGGAGGAAGTCGATTCGTTCACAGATTTAGGCGTTCTCTTTGACCTTAGGTTACGTTCTAACTTGCATATTGAGCTCTTGTTAAGCAAAGCTAGGTGCGCGCTAGGTTTTATAAAGAGGTGTTCCAAAGAGCTTGATGATCCTTACATTACGAAAGGCGCTACATGTGTTTGGTTAGATCTATACTCGAATTGGGGTCTGTTGTGTGGTGCCCCCCCCCCCCCCCCACGCTTCGGCAATGTAAATACAATTATGAGCTGTCTAACCCGCTCGGAGTAGTTTACAGGAACCTAAATGATGTCTATCACTTATTCTCAATATCGGACTCTTTAAAGTCTATTAAAGCAACTTTGCTTAATACGCGCGATCTACCTACGTCGTACTCAAACTAATTTGCGTTCGTAATATGTCACTTTTTTTTCGAAAACGATATGGTGTTTGGGTTCACTTGCAACCTGGATCTGTTCTTATTGCGGGTGTGCTTCTGTGCTAGCTGTGTACATGCCTTTTTTTCTTTTTTTTTCTTTTCATTTATTTATACATGAATTATTATTTTTAAGTTACTTTGCTTTTATTACTCTTGTTTTTGCATACCTTTCTTTATATTGTATGCTAGTTTTTAAAATAATAAGTATAAGATTTATTCTTAAGTGGTGTTTCAACTGCTAATATTGTTTAGTTGAATTTCATCTATAAGTAACTAAAATAAAACAAAATAAATAAATAAAATAAAATTACTCAATGGTTAAAAATTTTGAATAATGATAAGGAGCTTTTAAACTTCTCAAAAGTAAATTGACGCAACCGCTCATCTTACAATACCCTGATTTTGAGAAACATTTTAGTAACTGATGCATCCAATTTTGCACTAGATACCTTACTCTCACAAGGAAATATTGGCAAAGATTTACCACTTGCCTATAAGAAAGATAAACCTATAATTGAAAAAGAATTATGAGCCATAATCTTCGGCATAACTTGCTTTAGAGCATATTTATTCGCATATAAATTTGCGGACGTGATTGACCAAAGGTCTTTAATCGCACTATTTTCATGTAAGTACGCCGTACGCATATTAACAGGAATGAGAATGGAACTAAGAATTCGGCATTGTGTGCAAAGGCGGTTCAGATCGCTTCCCAGAATTCAGATAAACTCAGAGATATTAAATGAATCCTACAACAAAATACAAAGATGAGTTAAAAATAAGTATAGCTCTAGTAGTAACAAGAAGTATGAACGCAAAGAACAATAATAAAATGAAAATAAGTCAATAAATGTGTCAATAAATGACATTCAATTGAAAAGTGATTACACATGCGTAAGAAACAATGAATATCCCAAATACGCTGACGCTCTTGTCGAAAAGTTGATATACAAATTTAAATGAATATGCATCGAATATGCATCTATAAATAATTTCAAAGAGATATCTAATGAAATAAGACACAACCGCATTCACAAATTATTAAAAAAATACAACAACGATTCTTCTGAAGGTATATGTTTAAAATAATTGAACATTACATTAAGCACTGCAAATTATAACAAATCAAGGAACAATGAGACACACTAAAGAGGTGCTAACAACTACAAATACAATTTTGAAGAAGTATGCATTATAATATTTCATTATTGTACTAATTATGTTATCAGATGTATAATATACAGCAGCTTCTATTAATTCTATTAAGTCACGCACGAATTTATTAGAGAAATATGTAAATTTTTAAAATTAAGCAAAAATTTCCGCTACCATTTCATCACAAGACATTAGGCGCAGCGGGGTGGAACCATGGAGTTATTTAGGGTGTATTTTGCATTCAGCAAAAATGGAGAATGGGAAAATGCATCCTATATTATACTATTCGACATATAAAAACGAATTTCACACCGTTCGAATTACTATTTAGAAAATTGGCTTGCATGTGATGCGACGAAATCGTGAAACGTCAACCAGCGTGCAATCTAGAAAATTATACCAATGGATTAAATACCAGATTAAAAAGTGCAAGCACAAAAATTATGAGAAAAAACAAACTAAAGAGACATGATAATTCAAAACAAAACCGTTATAAACGATTAGAAATAAGTATTGGAAATTTGGAACTAGTAAGAAGATTAAGTAAAAATAAACTATAACCATACGAAATCCGCACAATGTTGTACAAATAGAAGATAATAATATAATAATAGACATGCATGGTAATCACAAAACAATTCATGAAAACTCGACAAAACAATATTACCCACAAAAATTAATTTAAAGTATATTGTAACTAAACGTAGAAATTAACATTTAATAATCAAAAATTAATTTTTAAATATAAAAACAGAGTGTAAATTTAAAATTATGCTAATTTATGCGCAGGATATGGTTTCTGCTCAACGCATAAAGAATTTCCGCTAACAAGCGTACGGATGTAGTGTGTTTATGCAGAGAGTACTGTAATATGTTTAGATACAGCACAATAAAGTCGGCGCACTTAACATATAACATCTCGTTACTTTATGGCCCGTTCAAAAACGTATATAATCAAAACATATGCAATAATACAGATGCAAAGTTTAACAATTTAATATAGAGACATTGCCAAATAAACACATCTGACACGCCCCTCCTTAGGCTGTTAATTTACATTATATTTCAACTAAAGGAAAATTCAATTCAATTTAAGCTTTCGTAGCTGTCTCGTGTGTTCTGAGCCATAAAATTCTCCAGGTGTTTGTTTGTATGTCATCTATTATGCTTTGCACATTTCTCAGTCTACTGCTAACTTGTTGTTTCCTGTTGTTCAATATTTGGTTTGGATAACGATGTATTTCTTTGTTACTGTGACCCAATATTTTTATTTATTTATTTATTATTATTATTATTATTATTATTATTATTATGTAAATTTAGCCAGAGAATAAATTCTAAGACTAAAGTCTTAAAGCACTAGCATCTAAGGCTTTCGGCTTTTATTTATTTAATTACTTACTTATACATGAAATTCAACTAAACAATTTGATAGTTGAATTCAAGTAAATCTTAATAGTAAATTTTGTACTAATTATTTTAAAAATTTATTTAGGAATATTTGAAAAAAGGATAATAAAACCAAAGTAACTTATAATAAATAAACAGAAAGAAAAAAAAAGCATGTACACAGCTAGCGCAGAAACACAACCGCGACAAGAACAGATTGCAAGTGAACCCCTAAACCATTGCAAACACGCATAAGGTTGGCAACCGACACTAAAATGTCATTTTTTGAAATGACCAAATTAGGAATTAAAATCGAATTAGTTATCGGAGTTAGCAGTCGAAAAATTTCGTCGGAAGTATTCAATGAAGAGATTTACCGTTTCAATGTCGAGGACTCAAAGCCATTGAAAGAAACATGCGAGGAATTTATGGAGATTTTTCTTTTGAAGTTAACAAACTTAAAAAAGTATTTAGGATTAGCAAACAGTGAGGATTTTATAAACTGAAGGTATCTGCAATAATATTACTGGTTGAGGAAATTAAATCTATGCCTTGCAGCTGAATAAGCGAAATAATCGCAGGCAGAGCCCCTTTTCGAAAATTTCTTGAAAACCTTGTTTTCTCTATTCTTGTAATATTTAATAGTCTCATTAAACCAAGTGGGACACCTGCTTCGAGGTCGGGACTGCTTGATCGGAACAGATACAGAGTTAACATATTGTAGAACGAAGACAGTAAGCTATCAATACTTCCAGCTGAGAAATCAGTGACAGATAAGATTTTAGCAGTAAAATAGTGATTGTGCGGAGATCATAATATTTATTTGAAAAAGTTGGATTTGGAAAGTTAGAGCAGTTCAACGAACCATTATGCTTGTAACGAAAGGAAATACACATTGCTGGATGATAAGGTTCCTCTGGTCAACTGAAAGGTAGACAACTATTAACACTAACCCCGGGGAAATTGCCAAAGCGAAGATCAAGCAGTCTACCGTTACAATTAGGAATACGGTTGTATTGAACTAAATTATGATCAAATAATTCATTAAAGAACACAACAGCTCTATCAGATGTTGAAGTAGGAATCAAACAGCCAGAACTATGACGGTAACATCAAGTGACTTGAGGTAAATTGAAGTCACCCAACGCAATGACTATATCGGCAGGTTTAGATTGCCTGACTGCTTCACAAATGAGGGCGTCCTGTTTCTTATATATGGATATATATGCGAATTTGGAGGAATATAGGAGCAGATTACCTAGAACAGTTCATTAGGAAATTTTGTTCGAATGGCAATAAATTCGACGTCAGGAGACGTGGGAAATTCAATCGAATAGGACGGGACTGCCGCATATGTGGCAATTAAAATACCACCACCATTGCGATACAGTCGATCATTTCTGAAAACCTGAAACGAATTATGGAAAAGTTCCGACGAATGTAGATCAGATTTTAACCATGTTTCAGCGAAGGCCAAACAAGAAAACTCCGTACTCACTGAATTAAGGAAAGTAGAAGGAATTTTTGAATTTACGCACCTAACATTTCGGTAGATGAGAGATAAAGAGTCTGTAGAAACATTTAGTTTTTTGAAGGGGAAAGGGTTTATTCACTTCATTCATTCCATTTAAATTTTTGTTCTTCATTTAGCAAATTCTTAAGATCTTTTGCAATGTTGGCAAAATCTTTAATAAATTTTCTGTAATAATTGCAGAATGCGATGAATTTTTTACTTCATACGAATTATTTAGCTTGCAGGTAGTTTTTAATTATTTCAAATTTAGAAAACAACATTTTTCTGCGTTTAGTAATATTGTATTTTTTTAATAATACCTGCATTAAATTTATGTTATGATGCGTGAAGATACGTACATGTATAATGATGTGGTCAACGTAAATAGTCTTCTGCATTTAATGCTGAGAGGGCTATTTTAAGCATTCTTTAAAAGGCGTTAGAGGATACTTTCAATCCAGAAAGGAATGTGGTGTATTGGTAATGGTATGTAGAATGCAGTTAAAGGTCTTGATTTTTGGTCCAATTGTATTTAATGAAATCGGTTAACCATATCTAAAGTAGAAAAAATTTGGGTCTTCCTAATCTGCTGAGCAAATGTTACAATCTAATTAAAGAAAATTTATCATTAACTATTTTTTCGTTAAATTTTCTGAAATCTACGACAAATCTCCATTTATACTTATCAGTCTGATTTTTCTTTGCTAGTAATAACAAAGGTGAGTTATACGCGCTAGCACGTGGTTCAAAAATATTTTGTTGCAATAATTCTTTTACTTGATCGTGTATTGTCTCTGATTGTGCATTGTATTTTTCCAATAATTGCTACAAATTCAACTCTGCATAGGGTTGCGTTATTAATCTCGCGCGTGAAGAGATGATTGATGTTGAGATGACGTTTCTGAAAACAAAAGACAAAGAAGAGAAAGAAATTTTTGGCTTCTGGCCGGAAAAAATACGTATGGGAGAAAACTTGAGGAAAATGTCTTGAGAAATTAATTAAAATTGCGACAGACGTCAACATTTTTTTAAAGTTTATAAATTGTTGGAATTTGTGTTTAATTTTTGTTTTATTTTATTATATGTTTGTATAAAAATTTTTCATGGATTTGTCATTCAGTTCAGTGGATTATGTAGCAGTAAATATAAAGAAAATGAGAAGTATACAACTTAAGAAGTTCAACAAAAAAATACTCATAAATTTGGTCTAATATGGAAAACTATTGCTTTTTGAAAGCGGGCATTAAAACCAGAGTTAAGAAATTAATAAAAATGTGCTTTGCATTTGCTATCGCCCGAGTGCCGATAAACAAATTTACGCTTGAAAGTGAATATTGATATAAATAAACAGATTTTGATTCATATAAAAATGATGACTAAATATGTAGTGGGGGTTTTATTATACTCTTTTCTAATTTTTTCTTTCCTTCTTTTCCCATGAGACCCTTCCCGCTATCTACTTATTGCTTTATTTTGTTTCTCCTTATTTCTTTTCTTCCTTCTTCTCTCTTTGTTCACTTCCTTTTGTTTATATTATTGTCGGTCTTGTCCATTGTCCGTTGCTCAATTCTTCGTCGGTAATTGTCCCTGTCCCTACTCCATTCCTCCACACCCGCACCACGCCATGCCCTGCCTCAGCTATGGAATACCCTTACTTAGCCATTCATTCCCTTTCTTTTTCTTCTTTTTTTTTTTTCTTTTTTTGCTCTTTTTTTTCTCAAAACCTTATCACCTAAACCTTAGCTTACCACCTACTGATGCATTCCAGTTGTTGTTTCCAAATTAACCGCTGCTAATAAACTGCCTGTGTTTATACCAATCTTGTCCGTTGCTGTTGACATTCGCTGCTGTGGGTTAAACTCTTTTCATTTATTATTCCGTTGGGCAGGTCACCCAATGTTACAGCACGTCTTATTAGGCTTTTCCTCGCAAACGGTCTTTTTTTCGTCCTGAGATTTGCTCTCCTCTGTATTTGCGGAACTTGGATGCCGTACAATTCTTTAGTATTATTGAAAATTTTGCAAAACTGTTAAAATTTTTCTTCTTTATTCATTTATTAAACAGACATCATTCACAAAGTCTCGTACATTTTTATTTGTTATACACAAGGTTCTCATCGTTTCTTAATTGCATCTTTCTTAGGTTTACTTAACTTTTTCTATTGAGCTTGTAGTTTGGCTAAGTTTACCACACTAAATCGCTCTCTTATTTCTTTTATTTATTTTTTTTCTTTTCTTTTTTCAATCTTTACTTTAATATTAAATAATATTTTTCGTTCATTACTCACTTGCAAAAACTACTTATTTATGAATATTATTTTTGCTTATTTTGCATATACTCTCGCTCTGCCTTATTGATGATCAGATTTCTATCCGCATTTGTTGTCGTCATAAATGATTTTCTCTTTGTTCATTTGCTAGTTTCTTTAATTGCGCCCTTTTTTTTTGGAAAACAATTGTGCGCCTTCTTTGTATCATTTAATAAATAACAAAATGTTTTGGTTTTTCCAATTTTTAATCAAATGAAATATCTCAAACTTGAATTCTTGGGTTGTGTTTTCCCTGTGCCCGTTTTCAAGTAATTAAAAACATTTAATATAAAAGCACAATATCATGCTAAATGGAACACCGATTTACCCGATTTATGTACTTTTCCAGGGAATAAAGAAAAAATTACAATACTAAAATATCGTTTCGTCGTTTATGTTATTTTCTTAACTTGTTTTCTTAACTTATTTGTATATTATCTTTAGGATTGTGTCTTTATTATTCCAGATCTTCTGCCTTTTCTCGTGCATATTCAAAACCACACTGACTGCAAAAAACCACCACCAAAAATTCTTGCTCACATGATTTTTTCTATTTTCTCGTTTTCTTTGCATAGCTAGCAGCTAGCTGCTATTTGCAAAGAACCGCAAAATCATACGATGTCCCATAACGGCATGCCGTCATTGAGACTTTTTTGGTTCAAACAGGCAGACAGATACCCTACTTTAAATTGTTCGCGGACTTTACAAATATTAAGAAAATTCTCAATGTTACATGGAGTTAACAATAAGAAGCTGTCCTAAATGAAACAATTTCTGACAAATCTACTTATTACATATTTTTGGAAACGTATATAGGTATCGGTCATAACAATAACAAGCAGTATTTTGCTTTTCACAAATTCGCGAAGTACTGAATATTTACGTCATCAACTTTGCTAATTCCCGAGAATTTACGTCATCAACTTTGTTAATTCCTCAGAATTTACGTCATCAACTTTGGTAATTCCTCAGAATCTACGTCATCAACGTCATCGTATTTATTTTATGTAAATAAGATATATATATGTAATATATAATATATGTATGTATATATATGTAATATATATATATATTGTAAGGACCCAAAGTCGTCTCTCGTTTTGGTGTCACGAATTCTCCGTCTCTGGTGAGAGGAAGGGAGTACTAGAGTTAAGGTACGATAGCAATAGGAATAGATTAAGATAGTAATAGGAAGAGATTGAGATAGAAATAGGAATAGATTAAGATAGAAATAGGAATAGACTAAGATAGAGAAATAGGAGTAGAATAGCATTGACTAGGAATAGAATAGATTAAACGTAGACTAAGGGTAGGTTAATAGCAGAAAATAATAATAAGTTAGGGGAGTCGAAGTTTGACTCGCAAGAAGGATAGTCGAAGTTTGACTCGCAAAGTAAAAAGATCGAAGTTAGCCTCTCGAGAGTGGTTGTCTTAAATAAAGAAAATAAAGAATCAAGTCACTGTAAAATAGAAATTGTTGTGTTTTGCTTCCATGGGCCGCTGAGGTGCCCCAGCCTCAGGGAAGGGACGAAATGTCCTTCACAATATATATAATTTTTTAGTACATGACATAATTTATGTAATCATAAACGTAAATTTACAAATTATTTAATCCGTTCTCTTTTAATTAATGGGAAGTTTTTGATATTGTTTTTCCTATTGAAAGTGATATGTATTTAAAGGGAAAAAAAGAAAAATATATAAAAATGTGCTAGTTTTTTTTGTAGTGTGAGCGGAAAGCAGGTTAGAGACTCATCAGATCCATCGAACCGAAGGAACCCATAGGTAGGGTAAGGTGCAGAATAGCCCAGGGCTTATGACCGGCCCGTTCGGTAAATAGGTTTCGTCCTTCCGTTTATGCTATAAGAATAAAGCGCGTGTGTTTCTTTTGAGATGTAATCATTTATGGAGTGAGATAAAACCATTTATGTGGGGTCCACATAGCCACATATCTCCTGAACTAGCTAGCTCGGCAATCTCTACAACTTCCGATCCTCTTCAAGTGGCACTTAAGAGTATCCCTAAAAACAATAAAGTCAATGGTTCGACATTCAGATCGACAGATAGAATTTCCAAACATAGCCGTTACAGCCTGAAGAAAAATGTAATTTTTATATATATTATGTTGGGTTTGGCTCACTGACTTCAATTTTTTGTGTAAGTGGTTCATCTTTAACATGAAGTACCGGCTATTCTTTTTTAAAAATTTTAATGAGCTCTGTTTTGGTTTTCATTCTGATTTTCGTGGGCCGCATCTAATTTAAATAGTTGCATAATGTTTTCAAAATGTGCGTTTAATTCTTTGAAGTATGCTACATTTTTTTTAATTATGTGGTAATCAATGGTGTTGCGATTTTGCTTAAGCTGTTAAGATGGCCTTTGCTTGGTATTTTCATATTTGGTAAGAAAATACCTTTTACAGTTTGTTTTATAGTACGAAAGAACCGTTTTCAATTGCATGTTGTATTGGAATCATTTTTCACTTCTTGCTGATAAGAACATGTTTTTATTTTTTAATTCTTTATAACGGATTTGCAAAATAATTTGTGCATCGCTCGTAGTTGCCGTTAGTGTGACCGTTTCAGAATCGATGAGGCAATTTTATGCAATCGGAAAGTCTTGTTTTAGAATTGTATTGTAACTGTACGTAAACAATATGGCAGCACAATTAGAGACCCATTTGTTATCATCTTGCTCTTCTTAGGTAAAAAGCAACCGTGGGCACGCATAAATTTTCCCTTTCTTTTATTTTCATATTCACCGCTGGAAGATGGGGATATACTGATTTTGTTTTTTTGACAATGTATGTAACACCCAAAAGGACGTTTCAGAGATCCTATGAAGTACTAAAATATATTCTTGATCAGCGTGAAATTCTGTATTGATTAAACCATGTCTGCCCATGTGTGTGTCTGTGTGGTGTGTACTGGAGGCACTCTCCTGGTCGCAAAAATGAAGATATCGACTTCAAATTTGGTGAAAACATTTGCAGTTTTTGCAATCAGGTTGATTTTGAAAGTGGGTTAAATTGCTCAGAGTAGAAGCCCGCAGCGGAGCACGAAGTGAATGCAATTACATTTTTCTTAACAAAAGTTAGTGAGTTTATACTCCTTACTTAGAAATTACAAAAATTAGAAGTCTGAAATTTTCCACATTTACTTTACGAAATACTCTAGTTTTTACGTGCAAAATGGACAAATTCACACACATTCGATTTCTAACAGTTCTTCGGCTGTTTTATATTTTTTCTTAAATGTTTCTATTTTACTTAATAGGTTTGGTTGGTCTGGTTTTGTATTAGCTTCTAATATGGTACGGACCCTAGTTCTATAGTTTTCTAATTCTTCTAGTTCGCTTTCGATTGTTTCCTTTTTGTATGTTTTATTTCCTAGCTTTTTGAGGTTGGAAATTATTTTATCTACAGAGATGTTGATCTCATCTATTCTTTCCATGAAAAATTTTCTTTTGAATTTAAGTTTTCAATGTTTTGTATATATATTTGGTTTATTTATTAATTTTTATAGTTCTTAATAATAATCTTTCTATTTTTTCTAATGTATTTTATATCTTTTATGTGGTCTTCTTGATTTTCATTCTTTCTCTCATTTTTCAATATGCTTTAGATTTTTTTTTTTTTTTGATATTTTTTTTATTCTTTATGATGTGTATTTAAACGTTTAGCGTGTCGGTGGACTGTTTGGTGTACTTTTTTTTCAATTGCTTTTTGTGCAATAAATGTAATGTCATCAGAAAGTGCGTTGCACTTAGAATTATTGCAATAGTTACTAAATATATTATGAGTTCTAATTGGGATGAGTTGTCGTTCACTTCAACGTTGTTGACGACGTTTGCGTTTGGGTTATCGAATTTAGCCTGTTTGCCTCCCATAGTGATTAAGAGCTTGTTGGACGGGCTCGATCGCAGGATCTATTCGGGCAGGGTTTGTTGTAGAACTGTTTTTGGGTGTCTTGAAGAAACTTTTGTTTGCCCTTTAGAATTTTGGCTGCTTTAAAACAATTTCGACCACAGGATCGGTCGCAGGATCGCCATGTGATGAAATTGGTATTGGGCCAGTGAAATAATTATTATAGTGTGATGAAAAGCTATTGTCCAGTGAAATAATTATTATAGTTCATGCGTATGATTGGCGCATTATTTTATTTGGAAGGATCACTGCCTGCTCGGCTTCAGTGCGCCAAGTCTTTCCGTCTCTATGATTGCCAAGATGACTCGGCAAGAGACGGTCCCTATGTTCTGGAAGGCGGGTTTAACGCCTAATTAAAAAATAGCGAATTAAACGCTTTGATTTGAGTTGTACCAAACAACTGCCTTACTTTATTTTTCTAACCTGTTTTTATACTAAATTTTACAACTAAAATTAATGCTAGCCTAAACATAATTATTTTAATTGGGCGCCTGACATCGTATTGTATTTCGTAATGCAATGCTTAGCCAGTTGAAGTGCGACAAAATTATTGTTTTTATTTTTTCCCACGGAATTATGCATATTCAGCATAATTCTGTCTGCACTTCAAAGTGGATGCATATGTCGATATGCGATCACACTACAATACAATTCGTTTAGTAAACATATAGCATAAAAGGCCACAAACAAAATCCTACAAGCAAGCAAGTGGTTTCTGAGGTCCCGTTAGCAACATGTTTAGATGACGAGTTTACTTTGGAAGTAAACGTTGTCACAAACTCCACTTAAAGTAATGCTTTACATATAGAATAAAAGGCTACCACAAACAAAATCCTACAAGCAACCAAATGGTTTCTGAGGGCCCATTAGCAATATGTTCAGATGACGAGTTTACTTTGGAAGTAAACGTTGTAACAAACTTCACTTAAAGTAATGCTTTCAAACAACGCGTATCGGAGTAAAATGGATCGTCACTTCGCGACATATTTAAAAGTAAACATAAGCAGCGGAGACTTCCAACGACCACGGCCTGGGAGGTGGATTAACGACCGGATCATAGAACTCTATGCCCAATGGCTGCTAAAGGAGCGAACCCCCGCAGGCATTAGAGACCGTGTGTGCATATTCTCACCGTTCCTGTACACCAAAATCGCACAGAAAACCCCGAACTGGGAACTGCTTCACCGCCAGGGGCGACGCACTAAAGTGCTGGAAAAGGAGTGCTTAATTGTCCCGGTGTGCGCACAGAGCCATTGGCGCCTGATCGTAGTTGCCCATCCAGATGTGGCCGCAAAGAAGGGGACGATCTACACCATTGACTCATTAGGTAGATATTCCAATGAAGCTATCGCCACCAACGTAAGGCGAAATATAGAATTCTTAAACATGACGAAACACGGGTACGATATCAACATTGACCAAAACACAATGCCGATGAGAGAAATCACAGTCCCGCTCCAGGGAAACCAATCAGACTGAGGCATCTTCCTGCTCAAGAATCTAGAGTACTATTTGGGGCAAAGGAAGGCCAACTGGGACCCCCTCACGTTACCTGAGGCGTGGTGCACGAGGACAGAAGCAGGGCAGACCCGCACAACAATCGCAGCAGTGCTGCTAGAACTCGCCGGCAAGGGGGAAGGGGACCCGGTCAGCCAGACGGAACCAACTGAAACAAGTGACCAAATTGATGATGTTATAATGACAACGCCAGCGGAGCCATCGGTCACCCTGCGGGCGATGACGGCCATCGCCGAGCCGAGAACGTTCGCAACAGAAGGGAGTGATAAAACGACGCAACATCGACGGGGAACTCAGCCTTATTAAGCCCACCATTGAAGTGACGGACGGCGCAACACCACCCACAAGGTTTGAATTCGGCGATAATGACGAATGGATCCCGCTAGAGACGGATGATCCACACTAGCTGTACCTTCAGGAAAAGCATCGGGCGGTAAGTTGCAAAGGCCGTTACCACGATTTCCTGTCGGAGCAGGTATTCCGTACTGTCCGAAGGCGGGTGGGTCCGATCCGTGTTTTCATGTTTTCCCGAAGCGAGGGGGCGTTTTGCTTCCTTACTAAAAAAATAAATCCGTCCGTGTAAATGTCTACCCGTAGACCCTAATAACAGTCAATCTGAATTTCCCCTCCGCACTAGAAAATAAATATCCCTTACGTGTCTGCTCTCCTTACATTAACATATCATCCTTCTCCCGCACAAATTATTATTAATAAACACAAGAAAATATGTAAATAAATATATACATAAGTAGGATAATATAAACCATATATATATGTCTTCACATTGCCCAACAAGAAAAGGTATACATAAGTAGGATACATTTGAACCACACACATAAGTCTTTACATTGCCCAAGAAGAAAATGTATACATAAGTAGGGCATATAAACATTGTAGAGAAACAAGTTATAATCCGTTAAGCAACATGCCAATAACTCGCCCTTAATTATCGATAAGCTATTGAATCACTCACATTTTGCAAAAGCACAAACCTAACGGCTTTGTGGTTTCGCAAAAAAGAAAAAAAAGCATACTTAACGGTTTAGCAAGTCATACGATTCGGTACCTAGAATAGCAATAGCAAGAAGATAGGCATAGAAAAAAAATGCATACAAGCAAACAGTGCAATCATAGATGTCGATATGATACGCATCATATGAAAGCATGCTTAACGGTTCTGCGGCTTATAAAATCATTCCATTTGATACCTAAGCCAGCACTAACGATAAACTCATACGATTCGGTACCTAAGGTAGTATTAGTAGATGCAAGCAAACGTACGCGACTAAGCATAAGTTAGGCATACAAGCAAACGTTTGTGAAGAAAAAGGAGAGCATATAAAAGTATGCATATTACATGAAGGCATGCTTAACGGTTTCGATCTAGTACCTAAGCCAGCACCAATGATTGTACGAGTTGGTAGTATTAACAATAAGCTATACATAAGGATAGCATGATAACACTTATACAAGAAAAGCTGAGATGATAACATGGTTGCAGGCAAATATGTTTGATCAGACCTCAGCTAGCATACATAATAATAGATAGCATAAGAATATTGTGACAAAACAAATACAAGTAAGTGTTGAGGTTGTTACACAAATACAGTAAATATGTAACGGGACAACAATGGTGATCGCGACTATAAAAGAACGCGTCGCAGCACACTCAGCCTTTCAGTCGTGTTACAGCAGCCAAAAGGTAAATGAATACGCACTACATTATCAGTTGACTTTACTGCTAGTTTAATTTTCTTTTGACTTTACGGATAGGGCATGGCAGGTTTGGCTTAGCCGTCATCCCTGAAGGACTAATAGAACCATTAACCTCTACAGATAGGGGATGGCAGGTTTGGCTTAGCCGTCATCACTGAAGGACTTATGGATACCCTCTCTCACGACGTGAAGCGATTAGGGACGGACAAGCAGCCCTGTAGGCCAAGGCTGACTGCTGTAACATCCGCTACATATTCCGGTTATTTTCGGAAGATCTCGCGATACGGAAAACGCGGAAAGAACATAATAATCGTACGAAACGAAAAAAAACATTAAAAGGAAAAGAAAACGAAAGTCGGGTCACCAAGCTGGTTTTTTTTTATACGCTAATCACTGTCAATAAAAATCGCTAATAAATAATAAAGTAAAATCTCCAACTATTAATCGCCAATCCGGGAGCCAAGTTTTCTTTTAATATAAATTTCTTGGAAGGAGTCCTGGTGGAGCCCTGAGCTTACCCTGCCCAAGGAGACTCGTTACAATGTATATATGTATACATACATATCAATATATTATGAAAGTAAACAGAAAAAATTTTAAAAATGAAAATTTAAAAAGTGAAAATTTGAGTTGCAAAATTAATTTTTTTTTTAATTGTTAAAAAAAAAAAGGATTTATCTGTTCTTCTGTTGCTCCTTCAATTTGATTGTTGTTATTTTGTATCGTTCTTTCTTGTTTGTACACTGTTCTCTTTGTTTTTTTTTGCCTCTAATGCCTATTGAGAAATAGCATCCACAATGAAATTGGATCGATTGATCATCGACTTAATTTACTGTTTGGCTGATTATTGGTTATAAAGATCAAAAGAATGTTAAAGGATTGCTTGCTTCTTTTGCTTTTCTTTTATAATTGTTTTTATATTTTCTATTAGTTTCAAATTCTGTTAAAGTTTACGTTTAATGTTTGTGTTAAAGTCCTTTTAGGAACTAAATACTGAAGATGAATTAATTATTGTTGTAAATCCTGCTTCTGTCGGTTTATTATCACTTACTTTTAATAGAGTCCATATTGTTTCTTCAGTTTGTTATTGGTTACGTCGCCTTCTTAAAATGATGTTCACTGATGGTAATTCAATAAGGTCTCGAAAGCCCAAGCTATCAATGGCGTTCACGCACACACTCACACATTTTGTTTTTATGTTTGCTATTTTGCAACCTACAACCACTTATGTTTAAACTATGACCTCTTAACAAATAAAATTATTAAGACTTCGAGATTTCGAGACACACACTTTTGAAAAGCAAAGTTTCGCTTCGAGATATGTAATATTCGACAAATTTCTAAGTAGCGTGACATAAGTTACCTCACTTGCTGCTTTTAATACTAAAACGATCATTGACACGCAAGATCGCCAATTTATAGTGGTCAAATGTATATCATTATAATTTCCTAAAAGAAGATATTGAAAGATTATTTTTATAAATTATTTCAAAACCAGCTAAGTTGACTTAACAAATCCAGACAAAAAGCAATTCCAATACCAATCAAAACTGCTAAGACTGTTGTAATATAAAATAATTTCTTTGTCCAAGCCAGATATTACACCGTAAATTAGCCTTTTGGGAAACTTGGCGCCATCACGAAGAAGCTTGATCGATTTTGTTGCGTTGTTCGTTGTGATAACTTCTCATCAAATGCCACACTAATATACAAGCCCGCAGCCCGATCTTGATCTAGGAAACCGTGTAGAAGTAAATCAAAAAATCGTCAACATCCGGTTTTACTATCCTACATTCCAACTTAAGTACGTTTCGGTGAACCCATAGTACATAATAATCCAACAAAAAGAGAACTACTGCAAAAACAACAACGCCTGTCCACCTCAGAAAATGCTAAAATTGAAATTGACACAACACCGAGTCGACGTACTTCCGGTCAACAACGGAGCCCACCCCCACTATGGCAATTGTATAAGGCATTGATTGTAAATACATATGTTCGTTTTAAGTAAGGGAGAACTATTATAATTACACACAAACAATATGGCAACACAGTTAGAGATCCATGTTTTTGTCTTCTGCTTTTTAGGTAAAAAGCAAGCATAGTCGTGCATAAATACTTCTTTCTATTATTTTAAATTTTAATATAGACTTTTAAGAATGTAAGAAAAGGTAAAATTTTAATAACGAAAACTCCTAAAAGTGCAACACTTGCCATCTGTTTTGGTTAGAAAATCGTGTGTGACCAGTTATATTTTAGTTCTTTATAGTTTGTTCATTTAGAATTACATCAATTATTGTTGATCCAGTTGATTCTATTACATAATTTGTTACTCATCTAAGTTCGATTTGTTCTTCCTGGTTTCTGTTATAATTAGATAATTTACGGTCGTTGTTCCTGTGTCAATCAAAAAAGTTAAATTTTGAGAATTTTTGATGTTTAAATAAATTTAACTTGACGTAGCTGTAAATTTTAAGATGCAATAGTGGTCTTTTGATACCTTATTTATTCTAGTATTCTCCCAAAGTTCTGTAGTGGCATCACGAAATCCATGACTGGGTTGTTTTCCTGAAATGCTTGAACTTGTGGCCTATGGACGTTATTTGTTGTTCCTTACTTTGATTTCTTTGATTGTTAAAGCATTATTATTACAGCGAGTCCGTCTGTGATTATAATTTCTGTTATTATAGGAGATGGTGCGTTTAAAAGTCATATTGTTTCTGGAAGGGTTCTTAGTGTTTTGATTTGTCTTGTGTCTTTTAAATGGTTTAGTTGGTTTTTAGGTTGGGACTGGCTCCTATAATTGTATAATTTGTATTTGATGATTAAAATTAGACTTCTTAGGTCTTTGGCTATTATATTAGTTCGAATTATTAGTATGATTTTTACGTTTTACATACATTATTTTTGGATTAGTTGTTGTGATTTTTTCACATTCTAATGCTTCTGTAAAGCTTAGGTTGAGCTGCAGATATCACTTATTTAATATTCTCTTCCAATCCATTTTTGCAATTTTTAGAGCATAAGTATCGTTCATAACAGTTATTACTTTCTTTTTTCGTTCACTGGTGGCATTAGACACTTCTAAGTTCTTTGGTTGGGAGTTCATTTAATTTTCCTATAAAATTTAAGATTTTATCTTTATAACCTGTGACTATTCCCTTTTGGATAATTTGTGACAGTGGACACGAATTTCAGGAATACCTCTTGTGGGTTAGTCACTGTATCGTCTCGTCTTAAATCAGTTAAGATTAAATTCTTCAAATGTCGCTTTTATGTTACATTCTATTTCTCTGTTTCTTTTTTAATTTTACTTTTGCTCAAAAGTTGTTTAATAGTTCTTATTGAGTTTTTGCTCTTTTAATAACTCTTTGCTTATATCGTATTTTTGCCTAAAAATTGCAAGCTCTTTTTAAAAGTTTTAAGATATTTATCCTTTTCTTGTACTCCTTTTATTCTTCAGTTTTGCTATCAATAGTCTCTTTATATATGATATGTACCATTTTTCTTTCAATTAGTTATTAATTTATCAATCCAAACTCTCATGAACACTCTTTCCATGGAGAAGCTTTAAAATAATTGCTAAAAAAGTTTATAAATTATTAAATATGGTAGTTATGCATTTCATAACAAAGCACAAAAAAATGTAGTATAAATAAATAATATAAATATCTAAATATTGTGTTAGGGTCTTTTTTGCGCTATACTCTTTTATATTTTATAATTTTTAGTACAATATAAATGGTTAATGCAATGCCTATTATGTACATATGGCTCTCTCTCACAGTCGCTATTCGTTTGTTTATTTCTTATGTCTAGTATCTTTATTGTTGGGCCAATTCTTTATAGCTTATGTTTCTTTGTTGTAGCTCGAAGGTTTTGTCCCACGGAATAGGACACTCTGTCTCATTTAGAAGGACGTTCAGGCGTTTGTCTGCCTTCTCGTGTTTTTTGAATTTCTTTTTACTTCTCAACTTACTTATAGGAATTTTAGCATGTATTTTAGACCATACCATAAATATAGTCGGGCAAAGCCGACCATTAAATACCCTACAGCACTTCGATTAGTTAATAATACACCAAAAATTATACATTATCTTTATGTAAATACATAATTTTCATAAAAGCCCTCGTATTGTGGGACACTGAAACGCCAACATGGGCCAAATTTAGCAAGCTTAATTTACTTGTCAAAGATTTTATTATTTTCCAGTAAATTTTGTCATAGGAAACCACAAATACGGCTTTGTCACCATAGAAGGATTTGCTTTCATGAGAGCCTCTATGTAAGGTGAGTAAAAAAATAGATCTACATAATCCAAATTCCCTATGGTTGACTTACTAAGAAAAAATTTTCATCATAAAGTATTAAAAATTAAAACATTTCGCGTATAAAGCCTTATTTTTCATTAGAACTCTTATATGGATTGGAATCCAAAAAATAGACCTACGTGGCCCAAGTTCGGTAAAGTTAATTTTTATGTGACATTGTTATAATGAACATATTTTTGTCGCGAAATTCTAAAAATTAGAATATTTTTTCTAGTAACTTATCAAAATAAAACGTTACATACGGAAAGAATGAAAGCGCAGGTGCTTTAACTTTAGGTGCTATTAAATGTTGGGTACGGAAGTCGAAGGAGACGAAAATAGAGGAATTATGAATTTCTTGAATATTCAATTTCATGGCAATTACAAAAGCTACAAGTTGTAGCGTCCATCTCATTAGAAGCTGAATATTCTGTCAGAAAAAATTGGATTTATTCGCAGTTTCGAGAAGAAACTCTGCCAGAGAAAGTATGTAGACAACCCCTCAAGCTGTGATAATCAATTAGCTCTTTTTTCTTTTTTGTGGCTCAGCGGAGGAGTGAACATATTGATGTCGAATACCATTATACACATATTTTGGAAAGCCAAAGAAATTGATATCAAACGTCATCACTAGATAACACACCTGATAATTTAGCAAAATTCTTGTCAAGCATAAAACGTTCGAAATTTCGTACTATGTTATATATAGAATTTTTAAAGAGACATAAAATGGCATCCGCTGCAGGTTAAGCGGGAGATTGTTAGAATGCTTTATGTAATGCAGTTAATTTATCGTTGCCCTTAGACCATGGTTTCAGAAAAAAAGGCGGCCACTTAATGTTGCTAAAGTACATAATTATAAGAAAAGTGTTTTTTTTTTTCTGTTCGATTTATTTCTTATGAGGTTTGTCGTAACAAGCTGTTTAAGGAACGTTTTGCATGCATTTATACATTCGTTGTATATGTAAACGTACAATCAAGTGCAAATGTACAGATTCACTCACATGTTTGTAAACACAACCCAAAACAAAATCTAAAGGACATCAGACCTAGTAGTGATAGTTGTAGTAAGGTTGTTAAATTAACTTTTCAGCCTTTGTCTCATTTGATTGTCACACTGATAACAAAGGTTATCAGAAATACGGAAAACAAATTAGAATATGACTCTCGCAAAATTTGATGGAAGTACCCCTTAAAACTTCAACATAAAAGCTAATCATCAATTTTTAAAGCACAGCAAGCAAAAAGAAATATATGCAAATAACACAGTCATTCTTTTCGAAAGCAATCTTTATATTAAAATTATTTAAGCAAACAGCAGATAGAAATTACAATAAAGGCGAATTCCAAGAATTATGTTTTAACAGGTAATTTTTATTCTAAGACTACATAGGGTAACACCGTTAACAGTTCATCGTTGTAAGAATGCAATTGTAAGACTTCGTGCCATTCTTTAAACTGTTGTAGGCGGCTACAGTTGCCATGCTGAGGTGTGTTCTTATCGAACGCCCGTACACCAATACGATATTCCTCGTAGGGAACAGAAAATTTAGATTGGTCAACTTCTTTTGTCTTTGATTTGACCTGCTGACGAAGTTGCCTATCTTCTTCATCCCAAGTATTACTGCCACCACTGCCACTGTCGTTATTAATATCATCAGGTGGATCTAAGAAATTTTTTTTCGCGCACGCGCTATTATCAACTAGACCCTTCAAATTAATATAATTACCACTATGATTTTCAGTTGTGTATACACTATAGACATCGCAAATTGCATTTGGGATTTGTTCAATCATTAATTTATTATGCTGTTGCAGAGACGGAGAATCAGTTCCTTGGTTACTTGCATGCCCCAGTTTTTCTTGACTTGAAAAATAATAAATATTATTGAATGACGAAAGAAGATTATTATTTTCCAATGGCAAATCATCGTCGTCAATACGTTGGTCACAACTTCCGTTATCATCACAATCACGGTGACAAACGTTTATTGAAGTATTTGAACTGCCAGACTCAGACGGAGGTGGGGTAGTTTGCAACTGTTTTGTATTAAATTCACAAGAAAGTTTAATATGGCTTAGTTCTTCATGCGCTTCAGCCAATTTTTTGTAGCAGCCACCTTTGTCATTCTCTAAATGCGCACTGCCAACTTCCCCTTCGCTGCTAAAGTCAATGACATCGTCTGATATTGAAGGGCAAAGTTCTTCCGAAAAAAACAACTGATTATGTAAATTCTCTTTAGAAGAACCCATCTTTTTTTCTAGACTCCCTTTTATTGAAACTTGCTTCGCTAGGGTTTTAATATCATCCTCTCTTTGAAATTTTGAAGTTAACTTGCAATCTGTTTTTTCTTGCTGAAGATGGTTTTCTTCAGCTTTAATTGAGCTAGCTTTTAACGCGGAGTTTCCCTTTGGTTCTATGTATCTGTCTTGCGTGTACATATTTTTCCCAACGTTTACGAAATTTTGCGATGAATTGGCATATGGGTTTGTACGGAACTTACTTTTGCTAGGAGTCTTCTTTATAGTAAGCACTATTGAGGTAGAGTTAGATGAACGAGCTATTACTTCATGAAAATCACCACCGCATTCATTGCTTCCCTCATCATAGGCTGCTAGATTACGATTTTCAGAAACGCAGTTGTCCATTTTATCGTCTTCATCTTCATCGTCATTACTTTCTACTACAACAGAATTTTCGTTAATAAAGTGGCTGTCGATCTCAGATAGATCTTCTTCTTCATCTGTGCTGTTGGTGTTGGTATTGCTTAACGCTATTTGCTTGTTCGTAGCTATATCACCGTTAGCAGCAATTTTTAATCTCTTAATAGTCCGACGACATTCATGCTTACTTAGAGTTATTCTTTCCATTATTTTACGCTTCCTATATTTGCTTTTCCAAAAACCTTCCTTATCTTGCTCACAACGAGTATTTTCCTTGTCGTAGTATTTTGGCTCATTAATTAGTTTTGTTTCATTATCACTAGAAGCGTTGCCCTCACTTTTTCGTCGCCTCCTTAAACAACTTACACTATTATCATCGCTTTCGATATACTTTCGATTTAAATGTGGTGCTGCTAAAACTAAAAGAGGGGCAGTCGTCTTCTGATCGCTAACATTGTCACCAGCACGTATTGGACTGATCTTTGAAGAGTCAGACAAATTAACAAATAGATTAACATCGTCTTTTGATACAGGGTCAGCGCTTCCTACATAATTAGCAAAAGTTGATACTTCACGTTTTTCTAACTGCTGCTTTTCTTCATCAAGCATCGAGAAGGTACTTCGAGTTTCCATGTTATTTCTGTGTATAGAGTTTCCTAACAAGGTTGTTCTCGCCACACCAAGAAATGGCAAGTTTTTTAATTTTTCTATTAACAACGAATTCCTTTTACGTTTGTAATTACTTGTAAAAATTACAGCAGTGAGATCTTTAAGAATGCGTTCTTTTATAAGGGATCCATATGGAGGGACCACGTCATATCCGTCAACCATTTTCTTCTTATCCAAATAATCATTTTCTACGATCACATTTTTCAGCTCGCATGAATGATTCCAATTACCGTTAACGTTCTCTATGAAAGTATTATGTAGTGCTTTAATGTGAAATCCAGTGATTTGTTGGGTTTCAATTTCAAATCGATATTTTGCTCTGCATTTCGGATCCTCTTGTATTTGATAAATGGGTATCTTAGAATGAGGAGTAGGTGATGAATCGTTTTGATTTGGTTGCTGCCTATGGGAGGTACTCTTACTGATTACCATTTGCTTTCCGATTTCGTTTTCAACTACACTTCGTTTATTGCACGCTTCATTCGATCTCTCTTCGTCTCCGCTCCAAGCAGTCCCACTTTTCTTGTTAGCAGCCAAATCCGCGATTATTGTATGCAGAGGGTCTTCTTCGTTATCATCAAAATCGAAATCAAATATTGATTTTTTATGTTTTTGTCTGGGCGTGAGGCATGAAGTTAGACTTGATGATAATTGCGAATTTGTAATTATATCGTGCTGAACAAGTTTTGAGGCTACAAATTCGTCACTTGCCGCTGCTACCGGCATTTGAAATTGTTCCAAAGCAACAGTTATATTGGAATTCGTTTGATTAATGTCAGTTGAATCTTCGTCAACTTTCTTGAATTTGTCGACACCTCTGAATTTCTCGGGCGTTATCTCGACGATCGTGCAAGTACATGGCAAGCTGTCTTGCGTAAATTTAACCAACGAAACAGGAACAAATTTTTTAGTGAGCTCACAAATCTGAGCTCTTATCGCCGAAATTGAGTTGACTGTTGTTACAGCAACGCTAGAAGCATTTTCTAATGACTCCGATTTTATGTCAGAGCAGGAATTACTATTTGCGTCTTGCGTATGATTTTCGCGTGGAGTTACCGATACCATCTTTGAAGGCAGTATACTATCATCTGTCAGCGTAAAGCTATCATCTACAATATTACGTAAAGAGCAAGAGACATAATTTCAATAAACATATATTAATACAGTACCTGGATGAGTTTCCGCAATTGATTTGTCGGGTGTGGAGCGCGTGGCAACGGTCGACATGGTAGCATTTGTTGAGCAGGCATCTAAGGTACGCGGTGAATGTAGTGAAGGCTCTTATTTGTTCATAGAAAAAAAAAAATGCCATACTACTTGATGTGGTTGCTATCAAATATATGCTTCATACCTGAACAAGACGATTCGGGCCCCGAAAATGCTTGTTGTTGACTCTGTAGTTGTGAGCTTATGCTAGTAGAGGGCGAAATTACTACTTCTGCCACTTCAGATGCTTCTGCAACTAATTTACGACTTTTTATTTCAGCATAAAGCTCTTTTGTTGTTTTCACCTTCTTAACTCCAGTACCCAATGATGATATTAGCATTTCGGATGATAAGCTGACTTCCTTTGCAATAATGGAATCAATCCCTTTAGAACCCTTCTTACGCCCACGTTTCTTTGGCACCTTTACCTCATCTGTAGTACATATACGTGACACTGCTTGTTTCATTTCAAGTATAGGCACAACTGAATCCTTTAAATAAGTAGATGTAGTGTAATTCTCATGTTTATAAGCACATTGTTGCTTTTGAAGGCTTGTGTCTTCATTATTTTGACTGGTGTTGTAAAAAACATGCGGAAATTTTTCAGGTTTACCCAATTCAAATTGTGAAATACGACTGTTTGAGGTGCTGTCATTTGAATTAATTCCCACACCGCCAAAGTGTGTAAACTTAGTTGATGTTTTTGGAGATGTCTTCATATCTAGTACGTTAGGTGAAGAGCTGTGATTGTTGTTGCTGGCGGTAGAGCTCACGCCATCAATAATAACGTCACGGTTACATTTGTATTCTGAAACACGGTCACACGTGGGCTGTCCTGAAGCCTGTTTGAATTTGCCAGCAAATGTCAAATCTGACTTAGGCACTTTGTCCGCAAGTTGTGATTGATTATTCGTCTTGGACACTGAACAGTTCGCATTAACCATTATTTTTTCCATAGGAAATACTGAACTCATGGAACTATTTGATAGTGAAAGAATTTCTAAAAGATAAAAAAAAATTAATTTACTTTTTCTCTTTCGCAAAAATTGAGAAGCATACCAGAGATGCTGGATATAGGACACACTGAACACGACTTTGTCTCTCCAATGAAAGGTTTGCTCACACAATCGTTGTCAAGAGAAGCCACGTCAAATTCAATGGAATTAGTTGCCTCTCGACGTTTTTTATTTATTCTGGATTTTCGAGATTTGGATGAAGACGATATGCCAATAACTTTTGGATCAACAACTAAATGGTGTTCATTAGTCTCCACGGAATTTGTGTCTTGCAGATCAATGATTATCGGAGGAACATTTGCAGTTTTGGTACAATTCGTACAATTGGAGGGCATAAATACGATCTCGGAATTTGAATTCGAAGAATGGTCTATGATTAAAGTCTCTACTGCTTGCACCGTATCAGTATCACGTTTTGCGATTGTTTTATGCGGCTTTACAGATGAACCCTTTGAATTACCACATGCGCTGTCACTGCTAGCATTTAGGCCCGATAATAGATTGGCAAAACTTGTGGGTTGTTGCTGCTTCTGCTCATGAGCGTTTCTGTTTAATCTTTTTGTACTGCTTGGATTAACACTTTTGGTCAAGGATGAAATTGGAGCAGAATTCGACGTAGTGTTACGCAGAAAATCGCTATTGACGTCAATATTTCTAGAGTAACTCAAATCATTCGGTAAATTCCTTTCAATTTGGGAGTGAAATTGCGATGGTCGCTGGGACTGTGCGTAATTTTGATTGGATTGCAGGCTATAGTTAGCAGAATCAGATTGAAAACGCATTTGAGTTGTTTGCGACGGTGGTTGCGATGGCTCCGCTCCAAAGTTAGACATAGAAAGGCCCGATATAACAGGAGTATTGTTTACATGTATGGTTGTAGTTAACGTTGCTTCATTTTGATGTGCTTGTTGTATGCCAACCATTTCACGCCACCTTTTCAGGAGCGACTTGGCTCGTCGAGCCAAATGTTCACACTTTGTACGCCTTCTCAACTGATTAATATATTTCGCCAATCGGGTGGTCTCCAGATGTGCTTTTGTAACTGTCGTGTTTTCAAGCGTCGTGATAACAGATAGAACAGCGTCCATATTAACAACCTTTACATAAATAATAGTTATTAAATTTGGAAACGCTTTGCAATTGCCAATTTAACTTACATCATAATTTTGATCTAGAGCTTGCGATAAACGTAAGGTTAGATCTAGAATCTGCCTATTATTCATTTAAAACCAATATGAACAAAAAAAAAAAAAAAAAAAAAAAAAAGTTTTAGTTACTTTAATTGATGCTTCAGAAAAATTTTCCAGTCGCTAGATCCGAAACCATATCAAAACAATTATCGATACTACCATTCTTACCATTGAAAAGTCAATCCATTTCAAGTTAATATTTAAGACAGCCCCGAATAGTTTTCGAAAATAATTAGTTGAAATGGAGAGGACCAAATGTAGTTTTAGACACAGATGATTTAAGTAAAATTTCTTATGTATTCAACACCACACTAGATATAAAAACCCAAGGGTCTAAAACGGAATGAAAAATATCAAGTGAGGAAGTAACAGCGATCTTAAAGCGAGTAGTACGTACCCATCAATGGAAATTTTTTTATAAGCGAGCAACTATATTCGTTTGTCTGTCTTTCTGGATCCTCAAGTTGACGTAAATATGATACGCGGCCATATAAGAGTTCGGCGTACAATTGCCCACATGCACAGACACGCCTAGAACAGAAGTGGAATATACACACCATATGTACATATATACACATCATACGTACGTATATACACCATATAGGTATATACACATGTGCTCATATATATAAACTCCATGTATGTATATACACACCAAATATATATATATATATGTATATATACGTATATGGTGTATACAGGGTGTATACATATGTATATATATATATATATATATATACATATATGTATATACACACTATATGTATATACACACTATATGTATATACACACAATACTCCATATATTAACGTATATGTACATATTTAGTACATATACATATATATACACATATATATACATACTTGGACATATCTTAATATATACATACATACACATATACACACATATATATTTAATATATATTTGTACATATCTTAATATATATGTATATATATATACATATTTGGACATATCTTAATATATACATACATATATATATGTGTATGTGTGTGTCCATATATGGATTGGATATACGTGTGTGCACGTCCTTTTCGCGTATAGAAGGACCGTATATATTTATATACAATTTTTTATAATGAAGGTAATGCTTTTAGTTTAGATAGCATACGCACGATTTCAAGAGACAAAAACGTATAAATTTCGCCATTTGTAAGGGATTGGTACACATTTCAGTGCCTTCGATGTGAAATATTTCGAAGGATTATATACATTTCACAAATCGAAAGTGATTCTTTTAATGAATAAACAAACTAACGGTAAGAAAAGCAGCCTGCAAATGCATTAACGAAACGTGGCGTAAAGAACACATTACTTTTCGGCAATTGTAGCAAACAATTATTCGTAGATATTTATGCGGATCTAATTGATTTTCATTCCACATTTGAAATTCCGCTTTTCTGGGAGGTACAACAAAACGTTTAATCAAATGTGCGTGGATCCTTAACATTTTTCATCTGCAAGGCAGAGCAGAGTAAATGACAAACCAGTCGAACTGAAAATTGCAAAAACTCTTTAGAAAGGTTCAAATCCGGCAAAAATCGCGAACTCATTAATTTTTTTTAGGTGTTTTATTCCAAACGTTAATTATATATCTGCTCATTTCCTGAATTTTTTTATCCAACAAGTGTGCTAAGAAAAAGAAATTGTTATCAAACGATATATTTTACATTTTGATTTTGCATGATAAAGTGTTCTTATTCTGCGATACAGGCAATAATTACGATTTACATATAATGTGAAGATTGCATATTAGACCTGCGTAATACGCTGCGAAACGCAACTTAAAATTTAATAACTGGAACCACTGTCAGAAAAACAAACATGTTTACTAAAAATCACGTAAGCATCGCTGCGCGATATTTTCCATATTGCGTCTTTCTGAGATTTAAATTATGAAGAAAAGGGAACTACTATAAATATAAAATACCACTCAATCACAATTACGTTAGATACACACAGATATCTACGTGCCGTGGACACGTCCCACTGTATACGATAAAATTTGTTGAAAAGGTGGTTTTTACAAACTCCGGTTCTTTCTTGATAAGTTTATAGTTGCAACATTCCCATTGAAATCCGAAAATGTTGTCGTCCGCCAAGAGGAGTGAAGTTTGTTATATCTCTAACTCCTTTATAGTATAAACTTAATTACAGTGTCACTGTTCTTTTTACACGGCTTACAAAACTTTTGGATATTTTCTTGTGCTCATAAATGTGTTCTTTCTTTTATTATTTTATTGATATTTGTACGCTTTACTGAATAACATATGGCAACTAAACTAGATGATTCACAGCCAACAATGGCAATTCAAAAAACTATGGTTCTATAGTTGCAGTTTTGTTGACACACGCGTGTTCGCGTAGTACCAAATATTACAAAATTGCTTTTCTATAAACTTTGGCAAGTCATTTAGTTTGATACCCAATTTCACGCAATTTTTAGGCATTAAGAGATTTTCTACTTTTTTTAATGGTGATGGCAGTGACAACGTTGAGGTTTTTATTTTTGTGTTACACATTCATATTACACTCCTTATTTTGTTTAAAGGTACAATTAAAAATATTAACTGAATTTACTTCATTTATTTCATTTCATTTATTTTTCGTCTTTAGAACATAAAGCAAAAGTAGAAATACCTTTTTTATGTTTGACAAGAGAACGTCGAAAAAATTAGTTAATGCACGCACGGCATGCTCTGTAAATGCTGAAATTTTATGCGAAGTTGAAATGAAACAAAAAAATACTGAGCAAGAGAGACAGCACGGTATGGTACTCACATATATAACTCTAAATTAAATATGTCGTAACCAACAACGAATCGCCTCGTATGGTGCTTACATTTACCTTATAAGTTTAATATTTGATATTCAGTTGTTTTGTCATTAGATAATAAAATAAAAAAAATGGCTGAGGCGATACGATTTGTCCAGCCATGCCGTTGCATACCTTTGTAAATACATATATGCATTTAGAAATACATATATGTTCTAAAGGATAGATTTTATATATTTATGACATAAAATACGTAATGGTTTGTAATCTAAATAATATAAAATGGAGATTGAAAGTTTGTTGCTTATCAGTATAATATATATTTTAGCAGCTAACAATGAAAAAATAAATTCCATTTTCAATCTGTTTCCATCGAATATATATGGGTGCGCCCACAAAGTTGGACAGTTTAAGTCCATAGATGTCTGGTTCAATATAAAATCGGTAAATGCATTGTAGCTAGCTAAGCCAGCATTTCCTATAGCTCTATATTATAAAATATGTACAAAGATAGTTTATATGTTACTATTGTTAATGTTGCTAAAAATTATCGTGACTGGCAATGCGGTCACTTAACTTTCTGGTACTCATAAAACACTTTTAATCATTAGGAAATTAGTACTTGCAGGAGGCCCACTTTGGCTTTAGACACTTATAAAGTTAATCTAAATGTTATCATTTCGTAGATCGCTGAGTACTGGTGCATGGATTCACAAATTTTCTGCTGCTGAATGAATGAAATTGCCCTCAATGGCTTTACTATGTTTTGTTTTTCCTAAATTGTTCTGCTTAATTTCATTGTCATACTTTAAGTGTCAAACGTGATATTAACTATCAGATGTCACACATATACGCATGCACACAAAGTAAACTTCCCGGATTTTGTAGAGTGTGCGTATTAATCATCGCTGAACTCTAAAACAGCTGTTTTGGGAAAAGAAATTACCATAAATCGTTCCGAACAGTTGATTTCTATCATCAATTTATATATTCATTTGATTTTTCCTAAGTAACACAATCCAGTAACGCTAAGTTTAAACAATCAACAAATGTTTTTGATTTAAAAAATAAGCTATATTAATTGGGCTGTAATTTACCTATAAAATTCATCATACAGTTAAATGATGAGTTACCACACGAAGTACGCTAATGAGGCTTTAATATGACAGACTTATATTCATGTAAAATATTTTGAGTCTGATAATAGACTTAGATCTTGTTGCAAATGTCGGATTTATTAAAGCGAGTGAAATTAATATGAAATTTTAAAAATGTATATTAGACTTTAATGCTTTGCTATGATTTTTTACGCAACTGAAAATAACCCGCGTTTAAAATGTATAAATAAATTTTTTTATTCTCTTATATCAATATATTGGTGCATGTAATCTTTCTTTCATACCTTTTTCGCATTGGGACTTATGAAAGTTTGGTTTTTTAAAAATGCGTCATTCTCAAGCCACAACGATGGTGTGCATTGCAAAAAATTTACATAAAAAGCATGCAATCAAAGGAACAACAAATACAAGCATCTTAGGAAATGTATTTTAGTTCAAACTCGGTGTCATTTCATTTGCTAAATTACAAAATTTTTATTAACTTCAGTTATACCTTCAATGGGAATGCGTTTTTTTCCGATTGCAAACGTACGTTTCTTTTAATCGAAACTTTGTCGCGCTAATAGAGAAATATACTGCTTAACTACGTTTCGCTTACACTTCTCATTCCTCACAACACAAATATTTTTTTATGAGCCGATTTCCACGTATTTTGCTTCAGCTTTATAGTTGAACTTTAATGTACATAATATGCCAAGTTTTTTCTTAATAGGGGGGAGTTGCTTCCAAAATCAATGATCGACAAAATTTTAAATAATACTTATACGATTTTTTTTTAAGTTCAATCTATTTAGTATTTTCTTCGTTTAAATACTGCAAATGTTTTCTCTATGTGAATTCACTGGCTCCTTATATGTTATATTTGTCTAAAAAATCGATTATTAATGTAATGAATGGAAGCAACAAAATTACAGAGGATTCATCTTTGAGCAAACAATGAGGAGAACAGCAATTGTGTAAAAGTGATGTTTATATCGAAAAAAGGGTAAACAATTTAAAAATACGCAGTGAGAAGTATGCATTTGTATAAGCATTTACTCAATCGTTAATAAAACTATAAAACGATAATGTTAAATAAATAAAAATAACTATTGATCATTTAAAAAACCCCTTAAAAAAGCCTATATCCGAACACAACATTTTTGCTATACTTGGGAAACAATTTAAACTGCAGTTAGTAAACACCAGTTTAATACCGACATGGTCTAAAGCGTTCTTAATAACTTTACGTGGAAATACTACGCTGAAACATGGCCTTTCATAAATATACAATAGGGTATAGAATGAAAATTTATATTAAATGTTTACATCCCGAACAATGCGGATGAAGCAGCAAACTTTTTGTATGAGATAATAAATGTATATTTGTGCATGCTAGAAGTTTAGTAAATAAATGTAGTAGAGTTTTCGAAATTTAATTAAAGAAATGCCAAGTTGGAAAGTATCGCAAATAAAGCAAGTTTTTAACGCAGAAATTGATCTACTGCATTTTTAAACTAGTTTAATATTAATTAATGCGCGTGCTATCAGAGGAGGTCGCCATTTTCGAGATATTTTGGTGAAACTTGGTATAGTGAAGTGTGTTTGTCCAAGGACGAACGCTATTGAAAATGGTTCCGATCTGATTAGGTTTTCGACCATTTCGCATATTACGCTTTATTTTGATAAGTTGTAAGAAAAAATATTGTGCTTTTTAGAATTTGCGATAAAAACCGCTTAGTAATAGTATTTCAAGATTCTAACTGGCGTAAAGATATCACCGTTTCATAAACTAAATTTTTACATGGTAAAAAAGCCTAATTTTCGATATTTCGTGATGAAAATAGGCCCAATTTTTGATAATTTCTGATGACAATAGTCAGCATGCGCAGGTGTCCAAATATATCTCCCCGACGTGCACATACGCATCTGTCTTGTGTTGTATTCATTGGTTTTTATTTAACAATAGAACAACAAATCTGTGGAGTGTATGGCACATAGTTAAATAGCTTACGCTCGCCTTTTTTAGTTGGTTTTGCATCACGTATGAGAGCGTTTGGCATTATTTGACGAATTTCTTTTTTTTGCATAAAGAGTTCTTAACAGCTGTTAAATACACTACCTCATATTTGCGACATTAGAAGAAAGGCAAATAGCTCACGTTTTGTGTTACTATTAGTTGTTCAAAGTTGGATAAAGAATAAAGAAATAAATTATTTAAATATATATATATATATATATATAAAATAACAAATTTTAAGGATTGCTTTCTGTTGGCTTAAAATTCAAAGTTACCCATTTAAATCTGATCGCATTTAAACACTGAAGCTATACAAATGTTCGTTAAACTGGACTGGAGTATATCCCATTAGCTTAGCCCATACCTACTCCGCATACAAAGAAGAAGAAACTATAATTACCCAACAAACCAGAAAATTGTGAGGCAAAAATATCTGAATTTGTGAGAGGTAAGTAGTATGTTATTATATGATCGTTTAGTGTTAACTAATGAGTAAACATTAAGCAGAATGCTTTGACACACCATTTTCTACTATTTCACAGAAAAAAGCGAGTTTCCCGACAGAGAATTGTTATGAGACAGAGGAGGGCTCTATGGGATGCGTTTACTACCCCTACACTAGCTGAAAATGTGCAAGCAGAAGAACGTATTCGTATATATACATGTTTGTATAGTTGCATGTACATTTCTGATGTAGCATTATTGCTTTGATCTATTTTATTGTATTTTACTTATTGCTATTTAATTTAGTTTATGCAAGCTTTGCATATTACTAAACTTTACCCCAATTATAATAACCTAGTTTAGCACAACAATAACTGTAAACAATAACCTACATTATACAGTAGTCTCGATTTATCACAAGCGTAAGCACAAATAAGTTACGATACAAGTTTACCTATAAGCAATAGTGAAGGGGTTAGTAGACAGTAAGAAAACATCAGCAAAGTGAAACACAACAATTAGATAGACATTTAACAAACTAGTTTATCGTGCATCACTACACTGCAAGAAGTTTCGAGTTGCCCAATCAGCTTTTACATAGGTGTTTCCAACAATTGGCACAAGCCACGGTTCAAAGATAACATATATAATAATATAGCTTCAAAATTTTGAGTTTACATTTTTATTTCCTACTTTATTTTACTATTATTATATCGATACCCCAAATATATATATAAATAATCAATAAAACGATGTGAAATTGAAGGTTTTACTACATAAAGAAATGAAAGAAGTAGAAAAGGAAAAATATCAAAATGAAATTAACTTGAGCTTCTTCAAAACTAAATTAGAGAAAGAACACAAATAATTTAGTCAAATCACTTTTCATCCTGTTCGAAATCATATGGAATCTAGTGAAGAGAGAAATCATCCTTTTCCCTCTTCAGCTCAAGTATCGCGGCGTTAAACGACATGTCTTCGTCGATCTTCCTTCTCAAGAATTAGTATTGCTTCTTATTAACTGTAGGAGTTCATCTTTGAAGCATTTTTCATTATCGAGTTGCTTTTAAAGTAAACCGCAAGCCAGATGGCGTCTTCCGTTTCTGGCCTTCATTTTTTTGGCTGCGCCTAGCCAAAATACAAATATTAAATTTGCTGATTAGTAAATCATTAAAGTGTACTTGCAGGCGTTCTCCGCTTAAGATAGTACATGTAAAGTCACGGTTTCGATACAATACGGTACAAAGTTTGCGAAAATTGTAGCTTAGGCTTGACAACGCGATTTCGCAATACTTAATGTGTTTCTTTCAATTGACTTTTGAATTTACTTTTATTTTATTGTTAATAAGACGAGCTTCAACTAACTTTGGTAGATTAAAAAAAAGTAAATTAATATGTGAATATTGTGGATAAGTTTTTAACTTTTGTATTTCATCATAATATCGAGTTTCACACGTGTTTTTTATACAAAAAAAAGTTAGGTTGCTTTTTAATTTATGAGGATGTTTGGAAGAAAATTTCATAATAAAATTTTGATCATAAGATTTTACACCTTAAAATACGTTTATACAAAACATCGTATTAATTTAATTAGTCTAAGGTGTCTATGCAACACGTTACTTGTGTGCTTTCGTTTTTTGATTTAGATTATATCGATGTTTAAATTATATTATTCTATATGACATTGCAGTTTAAAAAATAAAATAGTTTCGTACACACAGTTTCGCTACAGCACGTTCAGAACTAATCGTAAACTTGCGTTTCCTAACTGCACTTGGCATATCGCCCTCAAACGACTAAGCCCATTTCGTTCCTGGGCATAGTTTTGGTTGTAATTTTACGCTTTTTCGAGATTGTCCTCAATGAAACGCAGTAGCTCACCTACTTCTACCTTGGAAATTAATTGGCAATCACAACCACTAAATATTAAAAAGAGTTAATATAAGTAAATTAAAAATACATACATATTGTTCGTCTACTTAGCGTTTGTATGCAATTTAAAAGCTTGTATCGTAATATCATAACACATTAGAACAGCAATGGCAGATTAAACTCTTTCGGCATTCCTTTTCCAATCTCTTCAATGTTTCATATAATGGTTTTCAATGTAAAGCAACAGGAGTCTAAGGCAAGACACACACATCGGGTTTTCAGTATATAGTTTTCCGCTTGTAATTTTAATTTTGTTTAAATTTTTATAAAGTTTATAAATCGCAGCTTGTTACACTAAAACTTTAAAATGTTCATGTATTTTGCACTTTTTTTTGGTTTCCAACTAGCACAGAGGCATACCAACAATCAGTGCAGAACCAAATTGCAATTGAACTCCTAAGCCATCTCAATAATGTAAAAGTTTGGCAACCGGCATAGTAATCAACACCAATTTATTTTGGAATCATAATGAGATATTAAGATTAAAAGTTACTTTAGGTACGACGTAGGCAAATCGTGCGTATTAAGCAAAGTTGTTTAGATAGACTTTAAGGAATCTGATATTGAGATTAAGTGATAGACATCACTTAGGTTTCTGCAAACTCTAAAAGGGTTAAACAGCTCATAATTATATTTACATTGACTCAGCTTAACGAACATAAAGTGCCTAGAGATGCGATTATGGACATTAAACTTTATCTCACCAAGTAATGTGGACGAATCGATAATTAATTAACTTAATTAAGAAAAAGACACCAAGAATAAATCTACGTTTCTCAAGTAACGATAAGGATAACAGAAGCAACCCAAATTCCCAAAACAGCAAGAATTGCTTTGAATTGATTCAAATTGCTTTTCAATTGATTCAATGGAATTTACATAACACCTATAGGAGGAAGACTACGCAGCCATACTTAAGTATTGGCCTAATTAAGCACATGTTTAACTTGTCTGTAATGCAAGGATCCTTCAGCTCTTTGAACGACCTCTTAATAAAACTTAGCGCGGACCTAGCTTTAATTAAAGAGAGCTCAATGTGCAAATTAAATCGTAATCTTTGATCGAATAGAATCAATTAATCGATGAACGAGTCTACGTGTTCCTATTTGTGTGAATACTCAGTATTGAATGACTTCCTCGTTGAGAAAGTAAGCTTTTGCACTTATTTGAATTTAATTTCATAAAATTTAACGAACACCATGCAACCAAATTATTCAAGTCAATTTGAAGCTGATGCGATTGCAATTCTAAGGAGAAGTAAGAAACCAATTTCACATCGCCAGCGTACATTAAGATTTGGCTGAATTTAATCACCGAGAGGAGGTCATTAATGAAAGGAGCTCTAAGGGGCTCCCTTGAAACACGCCAGACGTCAGGGGAAATTCATCCGAGATGATGAAGTTAAACAGAATCCTGAAAGATCTGTTATGCAGATACGGGCTTTCATTCATTACACTAAGTAGAAAGGGAAGCCAGAGGCCTTGAGTGTGAAGATCAATACGTTGTGGTGAACAAAGTCAAACACTTTACTAAAATCAATATATATGACACCCGTGAGACAAACTAGAAAAAGTCTTGAAAACATGGTAAGTAAACTCTAAGAGATTCGTAACAGTAGATCTTCCTTTTCGAAAGCCACGCCTAAATATAAGACTTGATAACAAAAGCTAAATGTGAGCAGCAAATCATTTAGGTAAGACAATCAACTTGGCCATGTCTCTATAGTTGTAAACATGAAATCTATTTCTACATTTGTGAATTGGAATACGGAAACTATTCTTTCAACACAAAGAAAAAGTATCTGATTTCAAGAACTGATTCAGGAACTGATGAAAATCATTGAAATAACGCCACGTAGCTCGACAGAGCATAGTTTCAGTGTACGTGATGGAATGCCATCGGCCCCTTGCGCAGAACTATCTTTTAGAGACGATAAACTATCCAAAACAACATTTTCTGAAATGACCAAGTTCGGAATCAAAACCGAGTTAGTTATTCGGTACGGATAGTTGACAGTTGAACCGGAATTAATAGTTGAAACGTTTCGTCAAAAGTATTCAACAAAGAGATTCGAGGTTTCCTATCATAAGAGGACTTAGAGCCATTGAAAGAAACCTGCGAGGGATATATGGAAATTTTTCTTTTGGAGTTGACAAACTTATAAAAATGTTTAGGCTGAAGGCGTCTACAAAAACATTGCCGGTTGAGATAATTAAATCGACGCCCTGCAACAGAATAGGCGAGATAGTCACAAGCACAACCCCTTTTAATTAATTTTTTGAAAAATTTGTTTTTTCCTATTTTTGAAATATTTAATTGTCTTGTTAAACCACGGCGGGCAGTTGCTTTAAGCCTAAGAACGGGACGGGATGGAACGGATGCAAAACTAGTTAGGCTTAAGACTTTGTAAAACGATAATTGTAGGGTTTCAATATTCCCAGCAGAAAAATCGAGAATAATGTGTGAAAGATGAAATTTAAACAGTAAGATATTGGCTTTATTAAAATCATAATGTTTATTTCAGGAAGTTGGATTTAACACATTAGACTGCATCACGACTATAATGATAGGTAACGCAAATTGCTGGGTGACACGGATCGTTAGGTAAATTAACAGGTGAGTGGCGATTTATACCTATATGCGGGAAATTGGCAAACCAAAGATCAAGCTATCTGCAATTACAGTTAATAATTCATTGAAGAACACAATGGCTCTGATGTTAAGGCGGGGATCATACAGCCAGAATTATCACTATAACACCAAGTGACTCATGGCAAATTGAAATTCCACCACGCTATGACTATATCAGCATGTTCAGCCTGTCCGCCACGTCACAAATAGAGATTACAGCATTTGTCCGAATATAGGAGCAAGTTATGTGTAACTGATTCCTAGTAATATTCGTTTGAATGGCAATAAATTCAACGTTAAGAAGAATTTAAATAAATAGGACGGGACTGCAGTAGATAAGGCAATTAAAGTACCACCGCAAGTGCGATCCAATCGATCCTTTCTAAAAACCTGAAAAGAACTGTGAAGAAGTTCCGACGAATGTAAATCATATTTTCGACCAGATATCAGTGAAAGGTAAACAGTGAAATGCCGTGCTCACTGCATTTAGGAAAATAGAATGAATTTTTGAGTTTAGTTCCTAACATTTTGGTTAATGAAAATTATTGGGCATGAAGAAACATTTAGTTTTTTTAAAGTGGAAGAATTACCGAATGAGTGTTACGGTGAGGATCCCGAGGAACGAATTCCTTTATTAACGATGCAACTGGTCACAATCGTCTATTTAATAAATATTTAACGTTTTCAGTCGGAACTAACACCTTAAAAGACGAAATAGCTCTTTGAATAGCAGATCCAAAAGTTTTGTCGTTGGTGTTGAGGACGATGGCGAGCAACATGAATCGCCGTATGAGATTTAGGCGCTGCATTACAAGTTCGTCTTTTACAGGCTGGAAGAGGAAGTGAGTGCCCTAGATAGCGACACTCATCAAACATTGTTTTAATATTTTCGAACCTTCCGCACAATGTAGCGAGATTTTTACTTAATTTAAGAATAACGATTCCTTCTCTCCGCGAAAAGTATATAAAACTCAATCATCAGAGAAAATGGAGTTTATGAAGAAAGAAAAAATAAAAAAGTTTGTCAAGTATTCAAAAATGATCTTTTAAATTACCACGATTCAAAACACAGTAAACAAAGAGAAAAACTTGTAAGGAAGCGCCCGGCTCTCTTACTCATAATGAAGAAAAAAAAAAGAGAAAGAGAAATAAAAGTCAGTCCACCCAGATAAATAAAGTCCGTCCGCGGCGTCCAATATAGGGGTTATCACAACCATCCTTCTCCCGCAGTAATAGTAAGATCGCTGTATTCAAATATATATAACATAGCTGTGAGTATTCATATATACACGCAGTAATAAGAAGATCTCTGTGTTTAAGTATATACAACATAGCTGTAAGTATTCATATATACACGTAGTAATAATAAGATCTTTGTATTCAAATTCATACAACATAGCTGTAGGTATGCACATATACACCCACTAATAGTAAGAACTCTTCATTTAAATATACCTACACACACACACTCACACACACACACACACACACACACACACACACACCTTCTGGAAGCGTTCGCAATCCTACCACTGACCTTAATGAACGATGGTAAAAACATACGTTCAGGAAAGCGGGTTTCGGATCAATGATCGACATCATGTTCGTGAGCGATAGCCTGGTGCCAAATTGTAGCTGGACGCTCAGCGAAAGCTGCACGGGCAGCGAACATCAAGCCATCTTTATAGAGGTCGAGGCTCGGCGAGGCAGAAGAAATAGAGCTCTGACGCACAGCGGTCCGAAGTGGAACGACACGTCGTTCGACGATGAAACCTTTAAACTGACTTTCTCTTCCCGTGCTATAAGCGGTGATACAACGGAACAGCTCGCACACGAAGTGTATACCGCTATAATCGCGGCATGTGACGCGTCAATGCCTAGGAGGAGGATGTGCAAAAAAGGCGCCCCGTGTTATTGGTGGAACGAAGAAATAAGTTCGGCGAGGAAGGATTGCCTTAGAGCCCGAAGATTGGTCCAGTGATCTAGGGGAAAGCCAGACTTCGACAGTCGGGTCCAAGCCTACAAGTGCCTATGCGGAGATCTGAAGAAAGCTATCAGGCGCACCAAGAGGAACTGTTTCGAGGTTCTCTGTAGAGAGGCCGACGTCAATCCGTGGGGAACGGCGTACAAAATGGTTCTCAAGAAACTCAAAGGGAACGCCCGGCCACAAGTCACGTGCCCCGCCATGCTGAGCAAAATCGTAACAACACTCTTCCCGCAAAGGCCGCCATACGTGGCGGTGGATTTCTTTGGAAGGGAGCAAGAGCCATCCCCAGTTGTTACTAAGGAAGACCTGCTTGCGGCTAGCAAAAGAATTGGCGACAAAAAGGCCCCGGGTCCAGACGGAATTCCTAATGTGGCCCTGAAGGCGGCGATTAAGGTAAGACCGGAGATATTTGCCTACCTCCTGCAACAGTGTGTCACCGAAAGAGTCTTCCCAGATAAATGGAAGATGCAGAGGCTAGTCCTGCTCCCCAAAGTTAACAAGCCATCGGCTGAGCCGTCGTCATATAGGCCTATCTGTCTCCTGGATACGATGGGCAAACTGCTGGAGACAGTAGTATACGAGCGTCTTCTGCTTGTAGCCGAAGAAAATGGCGCTCTATCCAATAACCAGTACGGCTTCAGGAGAAAGCGGTCGACAATAGATGTCAGATAAAACACCTGGTGAGGGTGGCATCCGACGCCATAGCCGGGGACAGATGGAAAGGTGGCACCAAAAAATACTGTGCCCTGATTACGCTAGACGTTAAAAACGCCTTTAACTCGGCGGACTGGGGAGCTATTCGTAAGGCTCTTATTAGAGCGCAGGTTCCCAGGTATATGTTACATACCATAACGAGCTACCTGTCGAACCGTACGTTAGTGTATGAAAGCGACAGCGGCACAGAATTGTATAAAATATCAGCAGGTGTCCCACAAGGGTCGGTTCTTGGCCCTCTCTTGTGGAATATCATGTATGACGACGTTCTGAAGTTGCAGCTGCCCACCAAGGCAACAGGTATTGGGTTCGTCGATGACGTAGCGATAGTGGTGGTCGCAAAGCAAATTCCAGACTTAGAAGCGAAAGCTACTGAGGCAATCATACGCATCAAAGCATGGCTAAACAAGGTGGGCGTAGAGCTGGCTGAACAAAAAACTAAGTTGTGCTTGTGAGTAGCAGGAAAAAGCCAGAGACGTACAAGATAAGAATCGGGGATCACACAGTGCAATCAGTCCCCGCGCTCAAATATCTGGGAGTCATAATTGACCACCGCCTCAACTTCAGGCGTCATATTGACTACGTGGCGAGGAAAGCGGCACGCATCCAGACGGCACTGGCAAGGATTATGCCAAATGTGGGTGGGCTGAAAACTAGGAGGAAGGTCATAGCCACGGTGGTGACCTCAGTCATTTTGTACGTGAGCCCAATATGGGCGGGCGCACTGACTGTAAAGGCGACACTCCGAAAATTTGCGACGGTATATCGCCTTAGCGCTCTGAGGCAGATTTGCGCATTCCGTACCGTGTCGGAGGAAGCAGCGCTAGTGCTAGCTGGCACCCTGCCAATTGACATTCTGGCCGACGAAATGAGTCGAATTTACGAACGGCGTCGTCGTAACGAGCTCTCTTCACGCGTTATGCGAAGCGAGGAGCGGATAGTCTCGTTGAGGATGTGGCAGTCGAGGTGGAAAAGAACGACCAAAGGAAGATGGACGTTCGTTCTTATCCCTAGCATAAGAGTATGGGTTGAAAGACGCTACGGAGAGGTAAACTATTACCTCACCCAGCTTCTGACTGGCCATGGCTGCTTTCGGAAGTATCTACACAGGTTCGGGCACGATAGCTCGCCTAACTGCCCGATATGCACGGACATGGAAGAAGACGCGGAGCACATAATGTTCCACTGCTGCAGGTTTGAGAACGGGCGGCCACAAGTGCCACCTAACGAATTAATGGGCGTAATAATCCGCAGTGCAGCAGCTTGGAACGCCGTAGATGCGTTCGCTAGTAATACGCTCGTGGAGCTGCGATGGCACGAAAGACAGCGGGTGGAGAGCAGAGGAAGTGGAAATCAATAGTGTATTCCACTGAGGTCCCACCATCGGTAGCGTGCTAATGACAACCAGCCTCCGCGAAGTAATACCTAACGGTGGTCCCGCGGGGGAGAGTGGTAGAAAAATTGTGTGGGGGGGTAGTTTTTAGTACGTAAGCGCCATGGATGGCGAATCGTGCATGCTGCTACTAAGAACCAGTAGTATCTTTTGAAGATTTTCTACCTTTTTGCTCACCGAGCAAAAAAAAAACACACACACACACACGCACACGCACACGCACCTACAAGCAGACACAAAGTTACACATACCCCCAAGCAGACACAAAGTTACACATACTCCGTTACCCACACATGCACATACCTAACATCAGTCTACTGTATTAGACATACCAACGTATACAAACCAAAAGGAAAATAAACACAACGAAACAGAAAAAAAACCTGTCTTCTACCTAGCGAATCACTAAGGGCCTGTATGGGAAGACAATCCCATAACAGACTTCAAGCTGCAAAAGAATGTGCCTAACGGTTACTGTTAAAATAAGTAAAATGTAAGCAGATCCCATAACGGTAGCTAGACACAGGTAAGAGAAATATATTCAGACCCTCATAAGCCCAATCATAGCATTAAGCAGGTAGATAAGTTGTATGTCTAAGTATACCATTTACTTGTACGGCAAAGTGACAGGTTCAAACAAACACGATCGAACCCAAACCAACCCATGCAAGTGTAACCTTCTCATAATGGGACAGCTTGGTGGCCAGCACTATATAAGCACGCATCGCAGTGCACTCAATCTTTATTATGTCATAGCCGCCGCCGAGGCAAGTTGAAAACACTAATGACTTTGACTAGTAGGTTTTTTTTTGACTTTACTGATAGGGGATGTGTTCGCCATCCCTGAAGGACGAAAAGGCGTTTTGACTTAACTGATAGGGGATGTGCTGGTTCAGCTTAATCGCCATCCCTGAAGGACGAAAAGGACTTTTGACTTTACGGATAGGGGATGTGTTGGTTCAGCTTAATCGCCATCCCTGAAGGACGAAAAGGACTTTTGACTTAACTGATAGGGGATGTGCTGGTTCAGCTTAATCGCCATCCCTGAAGGACGAAAAGGAGTTTTGACTTAACTGCTAGGGGATGTGCTGGTTCAGCTTAATCGCCATCCCTGAAGGACGAATAGGACTTTTGACTTACTGATAGGGGGTGTGCTGGTTCAGCTTAATCGCCACCCCTGAAGGACTGGTAGACACTTTTTTTTTGTTGTTACAGAGACCAGCTAGACAGGGACTCGCAGCTGCTATGACCCACGGAAAAACAATTCGTCTCGTTCTAGGAACTCGCGACGTCGGTAACGAATAACACGAAAAGTGAAAGGAAAGAACGCGAAAATAGTCGGGCCACCAGGTTGGGTTTTCTATCCCACCGCGCTTAAAGAAAAAGAATCCAAAAACCGTGTATGACCTCTTAACCGTAAAACGTTATAATAAAATAATAAAATCAAAACAACAGCTAACCAAAGATCCAAGTAGTATAAATTTTCTTGGAAACGGATCCTGGTGTGACTGAGTCATACCGCAGCGCAAGAAGCATCGTTACAAACTATGAACGCCATAAACCAAGGTAGATGATTGGAAGCAACAACCCGCAAAAAGCGATAGACACTTTTTGATGAGAGCACCAAGTGCTGATTGCAAAAACCAAAACGATATCAAGACAAATATTTCAATATGTTACAATAAATTACACACTTTTATAATTAATTAGGCGTTAAAACCGTATAGAACAATAAAGCAATACAAAATAAATTACAAAATTTCTACATACAAAGTAAAAAAATAGGACGACAGTACGTGCCGGAGTTTCCAAACTTACACGTTGCAGTTAAAATATTGTCAGCGATTCGAAGTGAAAATTGTACAGAGTCTTGGACTTAGCACACTTATTTGGGGCGCTCCATCTTGAATTTTATATAAAATATATAAATATAGAATATATATGGTTTGGAAGAAGCGTTTTCAGCGTCTAAGATTTTTTGCCAACGCTCAATGTGTACAGATCTGTTTTAGTGTTCGGCGTATTATGGACAGCTAATAGTACCGTTATTGCGATTTCTAATGCAAGTTTATAAAAAGGAGAAGAATAGTTATATAATTGTAGATTTTGAAGAGAAACCAAGGGAATTTTAATCTTCTGCCAATAGTCATATCCCAGATTTAGTATATGTAAATGTTTTGTTAATTTTGTATCAAAAATTCAGTCTAATTATAAATATCTGAAAGACAATCAGGGTAGGTTGTGACACGTTTCAACTCACACAAGAACGTGCTTATAGGTCAATAACAAAGGTTTTTCACAATTTTACGTTTACTGCAATATTGCTAACGTTCGAAGTAGGATAACAAAGGGGACCCTACCTACGTTGTTTTTACGTTGATTAAACCCCTAAGATAAGCAGCTGTTCAATGTCAAACATATTAATTATTCTATAATTTCTATTGAATCTGTCAGAAAGACTGTTGAAATGGTATCATGTCGTAAGTGCCAACTTATTGTAAGAAGCCATATTAATGTGTAAAATATGATTTAATCGCTCTACATCAGGATATAAACGACTCAGAAATTCATGAAGTAGCTATGTCAATTGTTTAAAAAATCACGCTGCCAACTATGGAGACTGCCAAATATATAGGATTCTAACGAATTAATCATAACAACGACGCTGTTCCTAATATAAACCAGCTCCCCACAAAACAAACATACGCTTACGTCTTCAAAAATAATAATTCATACGCAAATTCTATGGAGAGAATTGAAGCTATGTTAGCTAATATTCTCAATACGACAACCACATTAAGTTTAAGGCTATGCAAACTTCCAAATTATACAAGAGGAACAGAAATATTTTTATTATTATTATTATTATAATTTTACACTAATGAAATAAATTCTTAGACTAAACAAAAAAGACCTTGAGCACTAGCAACACAGTCAATCGGCTCTAATTTATAAAATGACATTAGATATTGAGCTTAGTAGTTTTAATAAAGTAATATATTGAATTAATATTCTGTTCTGAAGCTGATCTTAGAAAGTCCAAAGGGTTAATCGTTTTAAATGCAACACTTCTAGCCAAGGAAAAGTTAAGGCAGTCGCAGAGAATGTGCTTTATAGTAAGCATTTGTCCACAACTGCACATTTGGGAGGGAGACTTCTTCAAAATCCATTGGTGAGTTGCAATTGTATTCCCAAGGCGAATTCTCGAAACATTTTTACATTTACATCATATGAATATTTTTTTAACTCCGGAAACTCATTTCATTAATCGAAAATTGTTTCATGTAATCATACCTACAACAGGCCTCACTGGTGTGAACAGATTTAATAAAATTTTTCATTAAACAGTATCACTTTCAAGTGTAATGATGATAACAATTTCTTTCTACAGACTAAGTTCACTGGCGGATATGACTTTCATACTAAGCACCCTTGGTGAAGTTGAAAGTTCGAAAATCCCAAGCGCAGAGAACTTGCATACAAGAAAAAACAAAGATTCTTTATTTTTGACTGAGAGACACACCTGCTGGCCAAGTGGTCTAAGAATAATCCCGGATATCCCGGATTTTGTTGTATATTTTAGCATTTCTGCAAGGCGTTCTCCTCTAAAACTGATATAAGTGCTAGGCACTGCCTAGAGTAAAATGTAAGGCTCAGGATCTTAAGCATGAATCTGAAGCGAATTCTATCCCAGAATGCTTTACCAACACAATTCACGAAGCAGCTTCTTGGCCAAGTCTGGTTGAATCATAATCAGGAAATCTAAACAAGGTTCTAGTGCCTATTGATATTAGATTTCTTAACAGAATAAAAAGAAGAGTAAGAAGAAGGTTAAGAAGAACCGTAACTAATACAATTAATTTAAATAGAGAAATTGAGCTAAAAGAGCGTATATTTGATTTTAAGACTGACAAAAATGGAAAGCTAAAAAGCATTCAAAGAGACATGTACCGATAAAAACTCTTATGGCACATGCAAATCAGATTTTAATGTGGTCTTATTAAAACAGCTGGAATCAACTTCTTTCTTTCAACAATGCCGAAAAGGAAAGAGAAATTACAATGTTCCTTGGCAGTTATTGTTAAATAGGTTTACGCTTTAAGCACATATTAATTTAACAAAGGTAGGGAATGAAGTATCCCTTTTATTGTTTAAAAGAGGTCGGAAAGGAAAGTCCCCGAGATACGACAAGATATGTGCTTCTCTTTGACTTAAAATTCAATTTTGGGACTGAATTATTACTGAGGTCGGTGGAAATACGCTGAAATAATAACGGTGTCTCAAGCTGATAAACCAAAGAATTACATCAAGTCTTACTGGCCAAAAAATATTTTACCTCTCTTTTCGGAATTTTTTTGAAAAATTCACCTACGAACTTTGCAGCCAATGTTAAATAATGATAATAACATCAATTTGTTTTTCGCCATAATCATGGTACGCAGGAACAGTGCCATCGAATCGATAAGGAAGGGACAAATGTGTTAGAAAATAAGCAGTACTGTTGTAACGTCCACGTACAATGTAGGGTAGATGTTTCTGTCGGTGTGATGTAACCACGACCCCATCGCAATAGCGTAAGTGTGATCTTAATAACGGCCTGCCGTTATTCGAGAGCAAGGAGTATAGTACTAGTATAGTATATTATAATATAGTACTAGTAAAGTATAGTGTAGTATAGTGCTAGCATAGTATAGTGTAGTATAGTATAATATAGTGCTAGTATAGTACATTATAGTACTAGTATAGTAGAGTGTACTACCAGCATAGTATAGTATAACATAGTAATAGTATAGTATAACATAGTATAGTATAGCATAGTATAGTGCTAGTATAGTATAGTATAGTATAGCCCGAGCTGGGGTAGGGGGTCTGTCGGTCTGATTTAACCACGAAATGTCGTAATAACAATATGCCGTTATTCGAAATCGCGTGATAGCAAGAATAGCGGCTTGCCGTTTGAAAAGTGAGTTGGTTTTTGTTTGTTTGGAAGAGCTAAATGTAATAAATGTTTTGTTTAAAAAACTTAAATGAGGAATAGAGTAGTAAAAATTAAATAATTTAATAAAAAAAAATTCAAGTAAAAACAAAACTGTCTATGTATATAAACCAATATTGTCTGTGCCTGAGAATGGAATGAAAATGGAAAAAATCACTTTATTGCAATTGTTATTATAAACAAGAACAAATTTGTTTAAATGCATAATTATGCGGAATAAAAAAAAAAAAAAGAAAACAAAAGAAATAGTTGACATATATGTATGCTCACTATACCATAAACGGTACTTCTTGTTCAACTGTGTGACGGCTGCGGCGCATCACGTAATGCAATAACTTTTTGTGTTGTTTTTTTTGTTTCTATTAACGTTTATTCAGAGACAAAAAGACACAAATTTTAGAAGAATTAGAAAAAATTCAGCTAAAATATAACATTAGGATTATAGTTTCGGGACGCTGAATGAAAAATTATCAAATGCCTTTTGGGTTTTTCGTGATTTGGCACTTGAACATTTTGATAGCCTATAGCCGGCTAAAAGCTAAGGTCGTAATGTCATAATCAACAGTGTTTAAAAACTGTAATATTTTCCATCGAATCGAGCCATTCTCTTTTCCTTTTACGCCATTTGGGATAATCGCTTAAAAAATAAGCTTATGAATTACTCCAATGGAGAGACACAAACAAATTCCAATATTAGCAAAAATGTTTTCGAGGGTTGAAGCAAAAAAGCCTAAAGTGAAAGTAATGAAATTCACGAAATTTTGATTTAAAAATGCCGACCTTAGAAGGCAAGACTGCTGTTTTAGCTTCTGCCGAGGGAAGCGAGAAAAAATCATCAAGTGGGTCTCCAAAATTAAATAGCACCGATAGCAGTTTTATCAACAGCTTACAGGATACCCGGTATCTCAATAGCATTATAGGGGCTGCAAATATTAATATTAAATTGGAAATTCCCATGGAAAAAAGCAGTCCAAGCAATTTTCAGTTTGATAACAGATCGAAATGAAAAATTAAAGAAAGAGAATCAGATTGCCACAGTAGAAATCATAGCCATTTTCATTCTCTAACGTCGTCGCCCGTTGGCATTGATAATTCTCAACATTTTCATAATGCCAATGATTGCAGGAATAATGGCAAGAGTGTAATGGGTACCACAACAACCGTATTGGCAACGTTTAGCAAATGTTAATGGGAATTCAAATATTAATATCAACGGAAATCCAAACGCTACAGAATCAGACAATTCTATAACTTTCCACAATAATCACAATTCCAATTCAACACAAGTACTAACAATAGCGGCAGCGTTTACCATTGCAACATTAATGAAATGAACAATTCTATCAAAGTTGCGGTTTCCTCACCTAAAATGAAAATGCGAGCATCTAACGGGCGGTAGCACTTCAACTAAGACAACATCGATCTTCGGTAGTATTGATAACAATATTGTAGGTAGTGCGCCCACATCTGCTTTTGTGAAACCTCAGCAACTGGAGCAACCATTGTGTGTCTCTTACGAAGACGTTACATCTTTATCTGGCGCTTCATTTCTCAACTGTCAGGTATCATTGAATGTTAATGAAAAAGAATTACAATTAGAATTGCTCCACATAAAAAAAGGGAAGGTAGAGGGGCTGGGGACTGATACCAACGGATTAAGGAGGGACCAACGATCGGCGTACAGGACAGACAACAGACCTCGCAAATGGACTTACACAGTTTTACCCGATTTCAGGTTCAAATCTTTATTTTATTTTTATTTGCATTTTCCTTTTTTTATTGTCATGGGCCCAGCGCGCCGGTACAAATCGCCAAACGCTCTATCGAAACCTGAGCTAGTTCGCGTGACACTGTTCAGCAGTGTTCTTGGACGTGAAGCAAATTTTTTTTTCTTTTTAAATACGAGAAGAATCTTGCTGCACATTTTTATCTAGTTTTTTCTTCTTATTTATACAATCGCTCGTTTCTGCCTAAACTAAACACCGAAATATCAGACATCTTTGCCATCAGTGCAGGTGTTCCACAGAATAGTGTATTGCTCTCTATGCTCTATAATATTTCTTTGCCGGACACGCCGCTGGCTAAAGATGTCACTGTCGCTATATATGCGGATGATACGGTTTTACTTACACGGAACTATGGTCAAAACAAAGCTTCAAATCTTGTTCAAATACACCTTAGTAACATCACTATATGGCTAAACAGGTGGAATGCTGATAAATCTACGCACACATCTATCTATCACATTTATTTAAAAAAGAGCGATTGCTCTGCAGTATGTATCCAATATTAGGTACTTCGTCACAGCTACGTCGCAACTGTTTGGGGCACGCTGTAAGACCCGGCAGTGTTTAGGAACTGAAAAATGAATAGCTAGTATTCCAGCAAGTGTTTTTCGAAAGAAACAAAACGATTATGTATCTTTGATGTATCAATAATGTTTGTTTCGTTTATTAAAAAAGGTAATTTTTACATTGGGAGCACAATACGGCGTCATTTTCGTTTTCGGGTTAAAAACTCCCAAGTGGTAAAGGTAATGGGCGGCTGCGCTATCAATTTGTTTTACAGGCAAATGTAAAGAATAACATGAACTTTTACGATATTGTCTGGGTAAATGTATCTGCTCGATTATAAGAAATCTCAAGAAATTCTATGGATGAATACGGACACTTTTGATTTATTATATGAATTTCTCGAAGATCAACTTCATAAAAATTCAATTCCGTCGCCCACTTTAGTTAATGTAGTTTTTTTCTTAGACTTGGTTAGCTATTTTTATATGAAGAACGCATTTAAATTCATTCGAATCTTTCTTTTTAGATATTTAGCGCCTGAAGATAACGTGCTCACATTTATTTAAAATGAACGTTCCAATTGTATGCAAAATCATATACGAAACATGCGAATTCATATGGAAAACTTTAGCAGTTGCATTCATAGCCCTCTCCAATGAACGTATTGATAACACAGCTGAAAGTTAGTTTTCGCTTTAGTTTTCAGTTGGGGGTAATCATGTAAGCAGGCGATAATTGCCAAGAGAATGTAATCTTGTGGACAAGTTTGCTGACGATTATCGCCAAATGCGCTCTCTGAGTTTTTATTGTCGCTGAGAACAAATATGTATTACTATTGAGTGTAAACCAAGCAAAGTTACCGCAAATCTCTTCTTTAGAGTTGTGTTTGTAAAAAACAGGTGAAAAGAGAAATATAAACGGCTGTTAGAAAATGAATTATTAATTCAAAAATTTAGAAAAATTAAAAAAAAATAAAGTGTGTCCCAAATTACATTTGTGGGTTGTGAGCAAAAAAAAAGAAGAAATTTGCTAAAGTACAATCTTTGTTTTAAATATTGACCTAAATTAAACTAAATATAATCTAGCACAAATTCTATATAATTTTTTATTCATTTCATATTGCATGCTTGTTTACCATGCATAGTAATGTTTACCATATGTACTATGGTTATACAAAATAAATAAACGTCAATTTGGCTTTCATTTTTTACGTTTTTTTTAGTTACTAATGCGTTCATTGGAAAATTAGGGGAGAAGTATTGGAAAGCTGGCGATGATGGTTGGTGATTAGGTGTTTGGCGATAATCAATTGTGTGCTATAAAAAAACAGACGACAATAACGGCGATAATTGCCTGTTACATGATTACCCCTCCTTTTGCTACATAGCTAAGGCAAAAGCTAAATTTTTCATACATTATTACTCTTATGCTCATTGTTCATGTAATCAGTAAAAAGGCAACATTTATTTTCTCTATGGTTTATGACAAAAATATTAATTTTTAAAAATTTGCGTCAGATAATACAAAATTTCCTTAACATTTCTATATGTAATATGTTGTCGCCGAATGCTGCTGCAAAATTTACAAAGAAAACCTTTGTGATAAAGTGGCTGCTGTAGGAAGACTTTAAAAGCAATGTATTCATTGAGCAAAATATGTATAGAAAGCAAACAACAAATCAGCCTAAGTGAATATTAGTACCAACACATAACTACGAAAAAATTAGAAAGTTAATATACAACAACCAAGCAAAGAAGGAGATGAAACAATGATGTCCTAGCTTTTAATTATAACCAAAATATATCAGAAAATTTTGAACGTAAATATTTAGTAGATATCAGACTGGAAATCACAAATAACCACCCACAGATAAGATATCAAGAAAAAATCGAGACGGGACCACAGACGTCAAACTATGCACGGCAGCACCAAGCGCTAATAGGAAACACTAAATGGTATAAATACTTTATTTCTTGCAAAAACACAATTGATATAAAAATTTGCGACTTTATTTGCACAAAAATTTAGTTATAAAATATGCAAAAGACTTGTAGTGTACGACAAACACGATGACCGCTCATGTATTGCTATTAGGCATTAGATTTACAAAAGCAAATTGATCATTTTAAATGTTAAATCGTTAAATACTATAAGCGAAAAGAATGGAATTATTTATTAAAATAAGTTATCGTTACTTTGTTTCTTTGACTTCCTTTCATATTTTATTTTGTATTGTATGTATAGCAAAAACATTTCTTGATAAGAAAAGAACTCAATTAGTCTTAATTAGCGATATCCCACGTTGAATGCGCATTGATTTTTCCTCGATACCATAAGAATTATGACATAAACAATAATGTATATGAAATGTAAATAATATAATATAAATATAAACAAAAATAATAATAATGGCTTATGTGAGCATTGCACAGTTGAACAGCCGTAGAATATCAGTAAGCCACATATATGGGTAAATTAAGTTGTGGGCTCAGCTACGATCAAAGCTGATTGCTCAGAAACAAAATGTATGCAACAGTATTAGATACCGAGGATAATTACGTATCTGCAACTTACCTTTATCGTAAGAGACAAATCTACCGTAGTTCGATAACTGCTGCTGTTTTTGCTTCACGTATTCACAATAGCTGTTCTATGCACTCCCTCATATCTGTCCGTGACCTTTATCAATAGTAGATATCATAAAAGAAATATCATAAAATCAAAAGATATAAAATTAAAAGCTTCTCAACATAAAGAGACGAAAAAATTAAAGTGAAATCAACTAAGCTAAGTTAGAATAAACACAAAAATGGTTTAATTAAATTCCTCGTCATTATCTTCAAAATCACGTAGGATCTAGGGAAGAAGCCAATTGTTTTTTCCTACTTTTGCTTATCGCATCGTTGAACGACTTGCCTTCCTCGATTTGCTTTCTCAACAATCGTTTTTGCTTCTTTATCAATTGTAGAGGTTTCTCTCGGAAGCGGCTTTCATTATCGATTCGCTTTTAAATCGAATCGCTTGTGTTAGATTCCGTCTTCAATTATTGGTCTTCGTTTTGGTTAATAACTGATAAGCATAAGTCCCAACTGATAAGCACAATGAAAAACTGCTTTACCACATTATATGATAGGTAAAATTAAAATAGTAAATATAAATTTAAACAATATATATTAAAAAACAACGATAAGAAAATTAAAAGAAAAGCGAACTACATATTTGATTGATTAATGAAGTAAAGAATGAAGAAAAAAAATACTTAAAATTTTTGATTTGACATATATATTTAAAATTAGAAATAAGTCGCCTTTATTGCTTACTTTTCATTCTATATATAATAATATAGAATACGAACTAAAATTTTAAATCGTATAATATGAGAAAGATTTAATTTAGTGCAACATGAACAATTTTAAAATTTAATATAAATTGTCTTAATTTCTACTTGTGCGTTTGCTTCCTTCTGTTTAATTTTTGTGTATACGTGCAAAACCATATGATTTGTCATTTCCCACAAAGTCAAAAAGTCGGCAAAGTTGAAGCCCCATCTCGAAAATAGGAATGGCGCATGATTGTGTTTTAAGAGCTTACTTGCGTTTCCTAAGAGTAGTGGCATACTGTCCTCAGGCATCATATCTATGAGAAGACATAAAAAGTAGTTAAGAGCAAACAGAAACTTGCACGTCGCACCGCGGTATTTTTTGGACCAGGGAAACCCATCGTAATCGAATTCTTTGACCGGCAGGATGAAATTTAAGTTCGCCTTTAACCTCGCCTCATTGTACAAAAATTTGCAATGCTTGGCAAGACAACAAGTCGGTTTAAAGTATACTAAACGAAAAGATAAAAAACAGTTCAAATCGCATAAGCTAGGAATAAAGAGTAGTTTTTAGAATTTTATTCGTTTATTTATAAATAATACAATAATAATAAAATAATTTGGCGAACATAGAATTGAAGATTCTTCAATCCTTTAAAATAAAAGATGAAAAGAAAACAAATTATATTTGCTATATGGATAAACACTGGTTTTTTTCTTACATACACATTTATGTGTGCCTCATAGCGCATATTCGCACAAAAACACACAATTGTGTATATTTCTGCTTTGTAAACGTTTGAGAGAATGTGACGTCATCCTAAAAACCTATTAACAGTATCTGTGACCATCCAAATAATGAGAATAAAAGAGCAAGCTGTGAAATTGGTGCTAATAACCAGCGTTACTATTGTTATTCATAACAAAAACATAAAAAGCGCGTAATAATCTCCTAACCATCTACATATATCTCTCCGGACCATCTACATATTTCATTGTCTCTGTAAATATAAACGAAAATTTGCTTCTTTTTTGTGCTCTTTCAATCATAGCACCGCAAGTGACGACGAAAGTCCTACCTGAAGCTTGCGAATATCAACTTTTCGTTGCGAAAAATAGGTGATTTCTTGCAGGTAGCTTCATTTTTCGAAAATAACGATGGGAATGTAATTCGAATCTTCTATTTTTATCCATATGTCTGCCCATTCGGTTTGACGTTACGCTCTTTTAGTCTCGTCAACATAGGAAATATTTTCGCTGATAAAAACAGAATAAAGGTATGAGACGTACAGTAAACTATGCGCGGATTAACGGTAAATGTTTTTAATTTTCTTAAATGCTTCATTTTGAATTTCGAAATATTGGAATTTCTGCGAAATGAATTAGACGGAATTTTCTCTTTCAACATCGCCTGTGTTACTTCGCAAATAATAATGATAATGGTCATGTGACTTAGAAGGCGTACTTTGAGAGCCATTTGGTTGTGAATAATTTATGTCTTTCGCCATTCAAAATTTTTTTCGAAAAAATAAAAGAAAAAGAAATAGCAAATTTGATCTTTGTTTGTTTGCAAACAAACAATACGATACAATCAATAACAAAACCATACAAACCTAAATAAAAATAGAACTATATAAAATTTTTGATAAAATGTATGGCACCAAGTTGCAGCTAGCAAAAAAAAATGACTATTTAATTCGGCCACTTGAAATCGAAAGTGGGGAAGATTCGGATTAAATTGTCTCAGTTTTTATATTTTTTGAAGTTGAACTTTGAGTTATATATTTTTATTTTTTTTTCAGATATTTATCCATTAACATATGAATTTACTAGAAAGGATTTTTAGCGTTTTAAAATGGATTGCAAATCAATTGTTGTGTTCTATAAATAAACGTCAACTTGTAACATGCAAATCCTTTCATTTTGCCGCTCGCAAAGTAGCTGCAACATGAATTATGTGATTTATCTTCAACTATTATCATTGAATTCAATTATTAGATTATTATTGTATATAAATATATGTACATAGTTATTATCTCTACGTATGAAATTAATAAACTTATATATGTATAATTATATCACATATTAATATATTAGCCCTAGTTTTAAATCCTATACTATATAAATAGACATAGATGGTAGATAACTTGTTAAATTTATCCATCCACCGTAAGTTAGCACGACATTTCACAAACACATAAACATATGTTAGTCACCATATGAATGTCATGAAACTATGAATATATGAATACATGGTTAATCTTTACAGTTTAGATGAGGATCGTTTATATTTGCAATAACAAACATATGTGTTTAATACTCAGGCAGCTGTTAACTTTGTGCAAAGGGGCAAAACGGTATCTTGCTGTAGAGATGGTTGCCTAATCAATAAGAAACCAGTCATCTCTATAGGAATCATGGATGGATGGTTTTAAAAAGTAATCGTTAATATCCAAAATCTTGTTCAATCTTATATAATAAGAATATAGAAGTATTACTAGACATCTAAGTTAATTTAAACATACTAATATTCTTTACCCACTCTGACTAAAATACCACTTGCTAATATGTCCCCGTGTTATTAACGCTTGTGGTTAATAAAATAAAAGTAGGAACAGGGACCTCTGTTTTTCCGCTCGGACAGTGATGACCGCTGAGATTCTTTCCCTGCACCACAGCAGTTGGCTAACAAAATTTTCTCCGACGGCGATGTTTGCGCTGGCAGCACTTTGAGGGAAATATAGAGAAAGATTAGGAGAGCAAGAAAAGGCGGTCTCACCCTAAGAGAAAGTGTCTACTGCTTACTGCGGGGAAATATCAGGTATTAGAATAATCGTTTTGTATTATGCGAATAAAATTGAGGCTAAGTAAAACGAAGAGGGTAGGTAGCAGTACATAGGCGATACTCTCCGCATTAAGAGGTAGAAAAACACCGCGTTCCAATCGTTTAATTTTCACAGAACGCAACGCTGATTTATTCCTTATATCTTTTATTTTCATACAATTACATTTCAAAATGCGGAGGTTATGTCCGTTCTTATGTTCTCATTTAGTCGCCTCAATTGGGAGCGTCTAGCGAAACGTCGATATCATCATCAAACTAAGTTGCGTGAGCTGCAAAAGTTGAATTTATGGATTTTACGCCTCCGAGTGTACGTAAATGCACAAACATTTGCGAATTATCGTCTTGCTTAAATCGTGTCCGCTCTTCCGCTCTTAATGCTAACCTTTATATATACCAATGGACGTCTCAAGAATGTTCCTTGCGTTGTAATGAATATTGAATGAATTATAATATGAGCATACATATATATATTCTTTAACATAATTGAATTATTTAAAAACATTTAACAACGTCTTTCTTACATTTTTTGGTTTATATAGTAGAATGAATTAGTAGTTTAGTAGAATGAATGTTGCCGAAAAGGCATTATCCAACAGTGTGATGAATTTTTATTTGTTGATCCTCTTTGCTTGATAACGTCAATACATGATGGCGTATGGAAAGACTGATGATACAGAATTTATTGCGGGCTTTGGCGAATTAAGGGTATTCATTAGACAATTGGAGGAAAAAGCAAAACAAAAATAAGAGTTAATTTACTTATCTTTGATAAATTCAAAATTTGTTGTGTTGAAAAATAAAACAAACGCGATTTGCTAAATATTTGAGAGGGTTTTCGCACAAAAACTCGAAAATGAAACCTAACTAACACCATACATAATTAATGCCCAAATTTGTATTCAATCAATTCTCATGACGTCATAAAATTACTATATTTTATTGCATTGTTAACATGTGTTCTCGTCTTCAGCTACGTTTCTATGTTAATATGTTATCCCAATAGGGATAGTAGACACATTGATTGAAATACTTGATTTTCTGTATTATTTTTGGTCTAATATCACTTTATCAAACACCTGTCGGCATTACTGAAGTTATTGTGCTTTTAGATTATAAAAACTGCCGCTAATAAATTTAAAACATAATTTACATACATATTTTTCTTGTGCCTCGTGAATAATATTATATTTGCGAATATTATAAATTATTGATATATGTAATGAATAATGTTTATATTGTTCTGTTTATTATGTTTTTTAACATTCTTTGCTTTAACTGATTGCTGCATCTGCTTGAATACTAGTATTATATATATAGTTTCATTTACTTCTTATATTTCTAATTCCACTTTATAACTTTATGTACTATCTAAAATCCTTTTACATCCTTTTACTTTACTTCACATTATTATAATCAAATATTTTATTAAATTACTACTTGTAACGTCCGCGAACAAGTTAAGGTAGGGTATCTGTCGGTCTGTTTCTACCAAAAATGTCTCAATCACGGCATGCCGTTATGGGACATCGTATGATTTTGCGGTTCTTTGCAAATAGCGGCTAGCCGCTAGCTAAGCAAAGAGAGCAAAAGAAAAAAGAAACAAAGAAAAAATCATGCGATGAGGGTTTTTTATTCTTGATCTTGAATTCATTCTGTGACTGGGACTGGGAGTGTGCGGATCATAAATAAGGGATGAACGCTAAAAAAATCGTATTTGTGCGCGTGTGTAATAATTTACTAAATACTTTAACAACAAAATTTTGAAAAATGTTTGAAGAAAAAATTACAGAATAGCAATTTTCGCTGACTCGTTGATTTATTTACGATTTTTACAAGTTTTTCCTGTTAAACAATTAAACGTAAAGAATGTTTGTAAATAAAAAAAAGGATTTTTGAAAAACAGTACGAAAAATATTTATAACTTTTAAAAGAAGTCATATTTATAAATATTAAAAGTCGATACTACAAAAAAATATTTGAATAAAAGTAAAAAAATGTTAAACAAAAATTTATTAAGGAATAAGAGTAAAAAACGTTAAACAAAAATTTATTAGGAAAATAAATTATATATAATATACAAAACAAAAATTTATTAAGAAGATAAACAATATGTAATATACATACATATATATTTATATATATTTTTGTTAACAAAATTACGAAACGGTTTTATATGATTAATCAGCAAAAAAAAATTTTGCAAAATAAGTATTAAAAGCTATTGGTTTTTTTTTCCAAAAAAAAATAAATGAAAAATAAAAAAGTAATTATTCGAGTCTTTTAATAAAGCGTCGATTCGATTAGAAAAGATTTTCATTAAATAAATCAAAAACAATACTTTATTTCAACACATATATTAATTTGTGCTTAAAAACTATTCATCTACTCCTCTTTCTAAACTCTTTTGTGGATGACTCATTTGTATTACACGCCTAAAACGCCCAACATTATAAGATTTGGAAACGATTAACGGGTTTTGTTTGTATTCGGTACTTGTAAAAGAAAAAAGTTCACGTGTTTGCTTGTACATCTGAGTGTATGGAAAAGCAATGAAATCTATGGAAAGATAAAAAAAATGTGTTTTTTTTTTATACTCTTGTTCGCTCTGAACAAGAAGCAACCGCATCAAATGTTTTCTCCGTTCTGCGCTGTGGTAAAAATTTAATGAGCAAAAATTTTTTGCTTGTTTCATAACAAGTTCAAAAAATAAAAATAAAAGAAAAAGCGAAAAAGAAACAAATAAAATTAAAAGGAAAGTAAACAGCAATAGCAAACATAACACAACAGTAATAAAAATGACAACAAACTCAAGCAATTATAAGGACACATCTAACGCTGCTGCTGACAGACGAGCCCCAACAACACATGTCAATTGCTGCAGCCGTGACATCAGTGACCTGGCCAACGGAACAGTAGATGTTAAATTAAGTTTTAGATAATAAGGTAAGATAAAAAAAAAACCCAAAAAATGAGTGGCTAAGTAATGGCATTCCATAGCTGAGGCGGGGGATGGCGTGGTGCGAGTGCGTGGGAACGGATTAGGGACAGGGACAGTAACCGACGGACGAAGAATTGACCAACGGACAATGGACAGGACCTACAACAATGTAAACGAAAAGGGAATGAACAGGAAGAGGAGAAGAGAGAGGTAAGGAGATGAGGAGAAACAAAGAAAGAAGTAAGTAGGTAGCGGGAAAAGTCTCATTGCTCATTACATTGCGTGCAAGTAACATTAAAAAGAAAAAAAAAAACTTTTTTTAATGAAGCCCCGCTACATACTTTTCTTTAGGTTAAATATTATATATATTCTTCACGTACTCAGGTCACTGTTATTATCTTTCTTTTTTTTTAATTTTTTATTGTTATATTTATTCTTTATAATTTATACCTGATCACCTAATTATTTGACCTTATACCTTAATAATATTTCTGATGGTGTGTAGAGCTTGGGTTCTATTTGCATCGCCTGGCTAACCCAGTTACACTCACAAAAAAAAAGGGAAAATTTATATCTATATAAAGTTGATAAATAACTAACGGCGTGTCCTATCTAACAGTCCCATAGTCCGTTAGTATTGTTCTTTTGGGCGTTAGTCTACACCTAGGTATCTATTCGTCCGTTAAGTCATTGTCTTTGGTCGCATTCCTACGCGCACAGACAATTATACTTCATCGTCGTGAAACATTTACTTCATCATTGTTTGTCATATTTTCCCCTTTTTTTCACTTTTCTTAAAACTCATATGCTTTATTCCTTATTTGAAGTATTCCTTGCATTCTGGTACAGCCACCACACCAGTCAATCCATTTTGATTAAATCCTCAGCGGCTTCAACCTGACGAGGTCATCCACAACCGACAGCAAATGTACCATAGCCAAGCCTACCTTTGGAGCTGTATTCAAACACTTGATCGATTTTCTTTTCATTTTATTTTCTTTTTATTTGTCGTCTTTAATTTATACAATACTGTTTTTGTTAATTTATAGGGGCATTAAAGTATGCTTTAATTGATCTTATTCTTGTGTGAATCTCACACCAAGCTGTTTAAACACTATTTTTACAGTTTTTTTATATTTCTCCTTAATTGTTTCAGTTTTAAAGTTTTTTTTTATAATTTAGGAAATTTATTGAAAATTGTAGCAATGATGATCGCTTCACATTTTTATACTCGTACACAAAAAAAAAAAGATTTCTTTAACGTTTATCCATTATTTCATTTCTGCCGATTTGTATTCTGGTTTTATACAAAATTTCGCGTGTTTTGGTACTAACAATTTTATTCTCATACGCAACTTATGGAGGTTTTAATGTGACAACATTTTCATTTAACTTCCCACATTTAGATATCTTAATATTTATTTTAAACTGTCCTAAATCATTTTTTCTATTTTGTTTTCAACCACTGACGTTGATCAACTTCCTCCTCACGCTAATTTTATTTCACAAAAACTACGCTATACAAACCGACTTCGGACTTTGTTCTCTTTTCATAATTCTCCCTCTAAATAGTGCTACTATGTAAACGGAGAATTTTAAGAAGAGATCTTAATTAACGGAAATCCGTTATTATGCATAAGTTTATTCATTTGTGAAAAACAGGGACGAAGCCGATCGATGAAAACCCCCTACATACATATACGGACGTTACATATTGTAAGCCTTTTATGATAGATACATTTACACTAAGTTTTTATGGATATTACATTAACCTTTCGTCATTACACAGGTTTACAAATTTGCCGTTCTGAAACTAAAATAAACTTCTCACTGAGATTTGTTTCGAATTTTTTTTTTTAACAATATATAACGTCATTAATATATCCTCCTTGGGACATATTACAGAAGTGGATTTTTCTAAATTAATTTTTTCATAATTGTCTGCACTTGACAGCTATAGCTTGGCTATAACTTGACGGATGTTCGTTTTCAAGGCGTTAAAGTTTTGAGGATCGCTCATATAAACTCAATTCTTTACGTAACCCCACAGCAGATAATCCAGCGTAGACGAATCGCATGATGTTGGCGGCCAAATCACCTTATGGTTAAAATACATGTCTGGGAGATATTGCAAACATTACACTAAACATATGATGCCCTTGATGACAGTTCTGTTTTACATATGTCACTGAATCACGGTTGACGCAATCCGAGACACCAAATGGATAATGCTATATATTAACATATTATCTTATTGTTTTAGTTTACTTATTTTTTGTTAAAATATTTTATCATTATTAAACATTATATATCGTCTTGTTAAAATAAAATAACATAGAGCAAAGCAATAATGCTACAGTATGCTTAGAACTATAAACGAGGTGATAAATAACGCAAAATGACATATATATGTATGCTCCGTGACGTCTATGCTTTAATCGACGTAAGCAGAGAAAACGGAACATACATCCACAGTGAGCTCGTCATAGCAAATTGTGTAATAACCACTCAATTGCGAAATTAAGAGTTTAAGATACAAAGATAATATGAAAATGTTAAAAGTTGTCATAAGACTTAACATGACGGCTCCACTTAAAGGACACTTTCATTTACTGATAAAGCGGGTGTCTGCATGCGTCGGCTTATGACATCCTTCATAGTATTAACATGAGCAATTGTGATTCTACCGCCTCGACCAAAAATAATCTTGATTATTCGGTACAGAATTCATCAACAGCAAGGGTAGGATTCGAGTTAGTCCACTTATTTCTTACTTGTAATTCGTTGACATATTTGGCGATAATTTCTTCCAAAATCGTTGCTCTGTACCACTAATTTGGGCCCAATGTTTCAAGCTCATTTTAGGTTTTTGGGGAGACTTATCGGTCAAGCAGAGATCGCAATGCACTGTCGGCTATAAAATGGTCAGGGGTAGCTGCCAAGCGATGTAACAAACAACTTACGACGAAATATTATAGAAAACCTGTTGGTACTTGGAATAATAGAAGAGAGTGAGAGTTCTTGAAACAATAGAAAAACGGCTGTACGGAAATCTGACAAAAATCGATTCTACTGAGAAGCTCGGAAGTTAAATGAAGTAAAAAGAATGTAAGCAGTATATACTCTGCTTGGATGTCCCTTACACCCGCTTTGAATGATGCCTTTAGGATTTTGTAATGCAGTCCAAAGATTCTGTAGACTAATGGATAAGGTGGTACCCTAGAGATTAAAAAGCAATGATTTACATACTTTGCTGACCCACTAATAATTAACAATAATTTTAACTCACATCTATGTGTTCTGAAAGAAGTGTCGCATCGCTTGAGAGAAGCAAAGTTGGCGATTGGTATAAAAAATTTAAAATTTGGTTTTCATCAATTGAAATATTTATATTTAAGCTATTGAAAAACTGTCAGCTGGTTATATTGGAATATACCAAGCTAAGGATATAAAAATCTAAATACATTCGAAAATTAAAAAAATGAGACTCGTTCTGAGTGTGTGGCAGTTCCCCACGTTTTGCGCACATAAAAATTAAAAAAACATGAAGCTAAGTTTCATAACCCGCGACCGTATTAGCCCTATACAGCCGTGACACTATTAAAGAACTAACAATTAAATATTCATGCACGTTCATTAGATGTAGCTGGCTAGAGTAATTTTCAATGTGTATTGACAATTGTTGAACATATAAAAATTTTCTTACCGCATTTCAGTCAATTGTTGATATTGCTATTTAATTTGCAACTCAAAGTGCCTATTTTGTTACATATCATACATTGTGTTTCTTTTAGGCTTCTTCTCCTGCTCTCTTCACTCATGGTTTATTATTGATGTATTTTCATTTAGTTATTGTACACAAGCACGTTATTTTGGTACAAGGAAAACTGTTAACAAAACTAAAACATAATCACATCTGGAGGAACATGAACAAGATATTGAAATAATTTGTTGATAGTTGTGATCTTTGTCAAAGGAATTAAATGGTGAAGCATATCAAAGAACCATTAGAAATAACAGACACATTTTAAATAAGTATTAATGTGATATGAATTGGCTCTGTAGGACCATTTAGATCCTTAGATCAGATATATATTTACTATGCAGTGCCATCTTAAAAAATATATAATAGCCTTTCCCAGGAGCAAGGAAGCAAAAGGGCTTACGCAAAAGCGTGAACATTACAAACAACTAAAATTAGACAACGGAACTGAATTCAACAACAAACTACTCAAATAAATTCGTAAAAATTCGTATAGAAATAAATTTTCTGCCCTTTATAGTCACGAAACATTGGGAAGTATACGACTAAGCCACAAAGTACTAAATGAGTATCTGCTCTCCTTTGCAGAAAATAATGAATGGGAATATATCCTCAATTTTAGTTTTGCATATAATACGGCACAACCCACCCCCTTGAACTGGTTTACTCCAATCTACAGTTAGGCGATAGTCTACCTAAGAATGAAAAACCACATAATGTTGGCAATTATGTTGCAAAACTGAAAACCTAATCAAGATTTTCATTGCATAGAGTTAGAAACTTATAATTCTAACCTAAATTGTGAAGACAAATCTATTATCAACAAAAATAGTACAAATTTAGAAGTAGGAGATTTATTTCTACTAATAAAGAAATATTACATAATAAAGAACAAGCGATGCAAAGTAGTTCAGCTAAATAACCCTAATGTAATTATTGAAATTTCTAAAAAGAATACACAATTAGTACATAAGAATAACTTTTGGAAATACATATCCAGGCAATAAGTATTGCTGCGTTCATTTTTAGTTCTTTTGACATATACAAAGCATCTAATATAAGACTACTATTGCGACGCCAATGTTTATTCCCAATGATTATTTGCTATTTTTATTCTTTTAGTTTTAAGAATTATATATATGCTTTCATTTAATATGTGTTTATTTTTGATCGCCCTTAATATGAACACTATAGTATTTTCAATGATGGTAGGATATCTTCCAACTGAATTGATTGAATATACTGAATAGTATTGAATTCCCTAAAGTGTATTTTTATACTAAAATATAATTAGAAATAATGCTTACGCTGCTAATAATTAAAATTAGGTCGAACAGAATAAATGTTTGTACTAATAGCAATATATGTAAATGCTCACGGTAATAAGAGAATATAATTGCTTATGCTAATGTAAACTAGATTACTAGAATTGCGTTAAAAATAATTATACTTCTACTAAACTTAAGTATGTTCAATGTCAAATACATCATGGAATCAGAATAATAACAATCAATTAGATTCAATCAAAGCGAATTTTTAATAACTTTGATAATACATTACATTTTTTAAATATTAAATGCATTAATAACTGAGAGCGGTGTAAAAAATGAGAGCCAAGCTGATGTATATTTGTTTTGTATAAAAAAACTACATATGATAAACAATAACATGCATTCAAAATGAAATGAACAGAAAATGATGAAAAATTTTACAGTTGAAAAAAGTAGTCAAGTTAAATACAATGTTTAGATTTTTAAGGTTTTGATTGCAGAAAAAGTTGAAAAAGAAAAATGCATGTTAACAGTTCTGTTATAATATACTCTTAGTGATTACTTCATATAAATCATACGCTCTTTTTTGTATTAAATTTTCCCTTCCCTTTCATCTTTTGTTCTTTTATGCGCATACATGACCAAAAAAAAAGAACCTGTACATAAAAGCTTTTCTTTCAATCAAAACGGGGAGTAATACTGTCAGTATTTATTTAATTTTAATGCAAATTTTTCTGGTAGTTCCAACTTTAAAAATTATTTGTATTTTTAAGATTCTTAAGTATATAAATCTCGTGCCAATAACCATCTAACTTATCCACCCAACCGCCTCTGAGGTGTCTCCACACAAATATCAACACCATCATTTTCATAGGTCGCTTGGTGTGCTGGAGTATTCACATGATCTTTTTCTTATTTATAGTGGACGCAAATATTGTGCAGCGTCGCACAAAAAGGTTTGCGATTCTTTCAAGCTTCTTTAGGCTGTTGCAGCTCTTTCGCTCTTCGTGTAGAATACGCCAGCGGCATAGAACTGTAGTTAAATATTCAAAATACTAAATACTGTAATACTAACCTTTGTGCATATCCACGCATTTTTCCACAATGTTCCGCGCCTTGTAAGGGGTTTCGTTGAATTTTTTTTTAAGAGATCCGCCGGGCTACGCTAAGATATCATCAGCCGAGGCTCTATCATCTGGAAAAAATTAGAAGGATGTAGTGTTTTGGCACCATAATTATCTTTTTTATCACTAACCGAGCGGTTGTTATTGTTCTCTTTTTCAATGAATGGGCATAAAAAGAAATTACGATACATTGTGCTGAAAATGTACACATAGGTTAGCATTGCTTAAATTAGCTCGATATTGAAAAAATAAATTGTACTTGCTTTTATCAAATTTCTTTTTCTTCACAGTTCACAAATATAATTTTGGACACATATTGTAAAGACAATCGAATCGACTTGTGTTCTGAGTAGTGCGTGTTTTCTTTACGTCTTCAATTTTTTAATTGTTTTGGTGTTTTTGTGCATTTAGCTCGAGTCTTTTCAGTGATTTTTTGCTAAAACTGAGTATCGCGGATTCCGTTCGTGTTTCCTCTACGTGTAGTAATAAAAGGGAAAAAAAATCAAATAAAAAACAAAAAAAAATACAAAAAAGAAAAACAAAATAATAAATTGAAAACATTTGACATTATCCTCAGCAGTTCCCAACCTTTTCAAGTGAGTGGTTATTTTACAAATAACTAAATAATAGACAACCATAAGGCATAATGGCCCCGGGGCTGCCAGATAAAAACTCGAATAGATTTCATCTATTATCTGACACACTCCCCCAAAGAAAAAAAATTAAAAATTCGGACTTTCCGGTGTTGCCAATCAGTGACATCACTCCTATTGACAAAAAATATATATTTATTTCTTCAACTGATGCTAGTGTAACAATTTCCCAAATCAGCCCTTTTCCAATAAAAAAAGCCCTAGATAGCATCACAACATACATAGACTCTATCTCCATTCTACGCGATGGGAATTTACTGGTCCTCGCTGGGAACCCGCGCGCAACCGATAAGCTTTTAAAGTCGAAATCATTGCCTAATTTATGTGCTACCTCCGGTAAACTGCATGAAAAACTGAACTCGGTTAGAGGGGTAATCTATGCCCCGTGCTTAAAGCATGTGCCAGAAGAGGAAATTGTTCGCGAAATGTGCAATCAAGGAGTGACTGAAGTCTATAAATTCACCAAACTAAACGACGACGGAAAAACTCGCTCTGCAACGGGAAGGATTATTTTGACATTTGATCGCTATCGGTTACCGCGAACAGTTGATGTGGCGTGGTATAAGTGTAAAGTAGAACTATACATTCCAAACCCAATGAGATGCAAAAACTATCAACGCCTGGGACATACGGCAAAAAGGTGCACCAGTGCTTCTTCATACGCTGATTGCGGTCTCCCTCCACATGCTGAAAGCTGTTCACGTAGCTTTTGCATAAATTTTAACGAACAACACTCGGCTTCAGATAAACAATGCCCACGTTTCGTACAAATGCGTGAAATACTAAAAATAAAAACAGAAAATTACTGCAGCATGGGCGAAGCATGACGCAAATACCGGGAGATTAATTCATCTGGAACCGAAAAATTTACCAAAAATAACACCTACGCTGCTGTTGCTTTGCAAGTCCAGCCGAATGTCCCTTTGGCTCTAACTCCTTCTAATAACAAACCTGTTCCACCATCAGCCAAAAACCATATTGCGAAAGTAGATCCACCACTCACCAAAAATAATGTTGAAAAAATCAAAACAACAGCGAATATTGAAAAAACTAAAACAAAAATGCGTATCCCGAAATCCAACAAATAAATTCTCCAGAACCACCAGCTCTCAACTCTAATCAACAAATTACAAGTTATAATGAATCTAATCTTCCATCAAATTCAAATTCAAATTATTCACGTGTGCCCACTCGTTGCACTTCAAATTTACGCATCCTCCTAAATGCTGATCATTCTGCTGATAAGAATAAAATATTCCCGCAAAATTGCGACCTTCCCGACGGAGACGATGACATGGAAACTTAACCCACCTACCACTCCCTTTCCATGTCACTACAATTAAAAAAATTTTTTTAAATTCTACAATGGAACATTAAAGAACTTATTAATAATTTTGATGAACTCCGTTCACTTATAAATGATTTAAATCCAACCTTTATATCCCTTCAAGAGACCCATTGTAGAAGCTCTTTTAATCCTATTCCACCGAAATCATATACTGGATACTTCACGAATGTTGATCAAAATTCATATTCCAAACAAGGAGTTGGTGTTTTTATAAAATCAAACATACCTCACAAACGCATAAATTTTAGCTCAAACATACAAGCCGTAACGATACAAATAATCTTAAACATAAAATTTACCGTGCTTTCGCTCTATCTCCCACCTTCGCAATCGTTTTCTCAGCAAGAACTCTATTTATTCTCTCTCTCTATTTATTCTCCGTACTTTCCCCCCATTAATTGTATGCGGTGACTTTAACAGCTGGAATACCATCTGGGGCTCAGCAGTGAACAACACTCGTGGTACTGTTTTAGAAAAGGCCCTCATTCAAAGCAACCTCTGCATTTTAAATGATGGAAAACCAACGCACTTTTCAACTCATCACACCTTTTCACATATTGACTTAACATGTTGCTCTCTCCCACTTCTTCCTTTGGTTTCCTGGTCTATTTCTGATGATCTACATAATAGTGATCACTTTCCAATCATAATAGAACTTAAACTTTCAAAATCCTCCGTTACTCCAGCAAAACAGCCCAAATTCCTCCTAGATAAAGCGAATTGGATCAATTACTCCAAACAGGCCGAGTCATATCTGAATTCAAAGCCTTTTAACGGGAACTGCAACCATGACGCTGCTACTATGTCTAAAGCGATTCGCACTGCTGCTCATCTCTCTATTCCCCAATCGAACAACTTTCTTAATCGAGCTAGGCTTCCTTGGTGGAACAACACGCTTTCTTTATTGAGGAAAAATAAAATGGATCTATGGCACCAATTTAAGAGACGTCCGGATCAGGATCATTTGTTGTTATACAAAAAGGCCAATGCTATATTCAGGAAGGAATTACGAAAATCAAAGGCACTTAGTTTCGAACGTTTTTCGAGAAGGATTCACAGAAATACATCAATGAAAGTTGTCTGGAACAAAGTCAACAGACTTATTGGGACTTCAAATCTGAACGAAATCTCTGCCATCTGCACTCCCAATGGAACTTTAATTGACGCAGATGAGATTTCTAATTACTTTGGAAAGGTGTGGTCCGAATACTCCTCTGACAGCAACTTTTCCAGTGCTTTCATCGAAAATAAAAGGACTCCAATTTTTCATTCAAATGCTATTGACAGATGTGCCATGTTCCTGGAAAACTGTATATCTTCCTTAGAGCTTGAAAGTTGCCTCTCCAAATCAAAAGGGAGGACACCTGGGCTAGACCGCATCTCATATCAAATGGTCAATGCTATGTCTAATTCAAGTAAACAGAAATTACTGGACCTATATAATACGGTATTTTTAACTGGCCATATAGCCTTCACGTGGAAACTGGCAGCAGTTGTTTCAATTCCAAAGTCAAAAAATGTCTCCAACGCATCGTATTATCGATCAATCTCTCTTCTATCTTGTCTCTCAAAAGTATTAGAGAAGATTATGGCATCTAGGTTATCCTGCTTTCTTGAGTCCAAGAACCTGATTACAAAGCAACAAGTTGGTTTCACGCGGGGTAGAGGGTGCATTGACGCACTTTTACATATTGTTTACTTTACGAGCAAAGCAAATTTCGAACGGAATCATGTAACAATTCTTTCAATTGATTTCGAAAAAGCATTTGATAGAGA
>CCAG010001657.1:0-31651 GCA_001077435.1 Glossina morsitans morsitans
TTGTATCTTACGTAAGCGCAATTCCAGTTCCAATTATCTCAAGGACAAAACAGATTCGTTTTAAAGCGACTGCAACTTTCTCACTTATATGATTATCTTCTCACTTCAATTATTGAAGGATGAGATTTTTGATATATATATATATATATATATGTACCAAATATATATATATACATATACCAAATATATATATATATATACCAAATATATATATGTATATATATATACCAAATATATATATGTATATCACATATTATTAAGCAAAACTAGATTCTGAGCTGATTTATCGCGGCTCCTTTCGTGTCCGTTTGTCGCCTGTAAATGAGAGGACTGAAAAATCAAAAAAAAAAAAATGTATTAATACGTGATGATGCCTACAAAAGACTGACCACAAGGTGAGAATAACTTCCTCACTTTTTTATGAGGTAAATGATAGAACACATTGCGCGATGCGCTAATAAATTGAAACAAATTTCTTTCATTCTTCTCAAATATATTCACTTTGTATCCGTGAGATTTAGCAGCTCTAGTGTAGGTAATAGTAGAAGTAGTAGTAGTAGTGGTAGTAGTAGTAGTAGTAGTAGTAGTAGTAGTAGCAGTAGTAGTAGTAGTAGTAGTAGTAGTAGTAGTGGTAGTAGTAGTAGTGGGTAATAGTAGTAATAATAATAGCACTAGCACTAGGTAGTGCACAAAGGCGAAGGGAAAAATATATATAAACAAAATAAACACTTTCATATCTGGTGCATGAAATACGAACAAGGAGTTCTCCTCTTCACAATTCCTCTTATCCTTAGTAATTATTTTATATACCTAACTTAATAACATTTCCTCGACGATACTTATACCATTCTATTGATATTGCGTCGCACTTTGATTGCTTCCTCATAATAAATTTATACTTTAAACTTATGATGTACGAAGAGTGATTGTTATTGAGAGAGATAATAGCATTAATTGCTACATCATTATCATTTAATTGCTTACCTTTGATTTTCCTCAATGCGGAAGAATTTTTTAAACTTAAGTTGTCAGGGTTGTTTGATTGTTGTTTGATTTGACGTCTTTCGGGCATATATAAAATCATGATTATAGATTTTGGATGAGATTTATGTGAATTCTTAAAAAAAAGGAACACATAGGTCACGGCGTGCCTTTAAATATTGTATATCACCCTACAGTTGTTCGTGTTACGATTTTTGAAAATGATCGAAAACGGGCTTCGATCTGAAGCATTTCGTACGGCTTTCGTGCTTGGAACAAAACACATCAGTCTACCAAATTTCATTAAATTACCGCAAAAATTGCGACCGTAGATTGAATGCAAAGCAAAAAGACATACAGACAGACTGACAAATTCGATTTAGAAAGTTGTTCTAAAGTGATTCTGAATCAATTGATATAATAAAAGGCGCATTCTACAGTTTCTACAGTTATTTGAAAAGGTGGTTGGATACGAATCATTTTCAATAGCGTCCGTTCTTGAGCCATACACGTCTGTGTATCAAATTTCATCGACATATCTTAAAAATTGGCACTGAAGATTGAATATAAAGGAACAAGAGGACAGAGATGGACAGAGAGACAAGATGGATTCGAAAAGTCAGCCCAAAAGTGATCCTGAATCGCCCGGTTTAATGGAAGATGAGGTATATCTACAGTGCCTTTGGGTGCTGCATACATCCGTAGAAATTTAACATGCCCTTGCGCCACAAGCGACGTTGGGCATAAAAGCACTAGAAGAACAAAGGAGTTAGTAAATATTTTTGGAAATATATTTGATACAATTAAACTAAAATTCAAAGGGCCGCCAACACTTGAAAGAGTCTTGGAATCGGCGACTTTTGGTTCTCAGTATCATTTGCCTAAGAGACAAGCATGCCAAAAATGCGGGAATATCGTGCAAAACTGACACTGGGATTGTATGAACCCTCTCACTTATTCTATTATTTTATCAGTTATCTTCCCAATTATTGCTCACGTCGTTCTCCCATATATTCTTTAGTCCGCCCAGTTATCCAACACGTTATTCTCCCAGTTACCCACCTATCTTCCTCGTTATGATCTCAGGAATCCAATACGTTATTCTCTCTGCCATACTAACAAATAAACTCCTCTATCTGCTTGGGTAGCCGAATAGGCAAAGGATTGCAACTAACAATCAAAACTAACGGTCGTGAGTTGAAATCTCAAGTGCTTTAGAGTTTTCAATACAGGCGAGAATATGATCTAAGTTATCCGGAAGCCTTTGCATCCATACTTTGTAAATTTATTTACAAAATATATAGATGATAAATAAATGAATGAATAAACTCCTATATGAAATGGAAAAGTGTACAGTAGGTATCCAAGTTGATGGCTGATGAGTAAAACGATTAATTGATTTTGAATAAGTAGGGCGCCGAATGAGGTAATTTATTGAGTAGTCTGCTAATTGTCGGTGAGATTTAACTCGACCACGAACCATTAATTGTAAAATTCATCTTCTTTATGGCAGGCTCCTAACTAATCTGCGCTTGTCGATGTAAGTCCGTGCTTATTCAATTTGATTGTTTAATGGCTTTGACATGTTTAAGACTTAAATGATTAAAGTAATTTTAGGCAAGGGAAAGTTTTCAGCCTGGTACGTATTTGCGAAATTTCACCCTTTTGGCAAGGCAGGCATCCCATTGACATATAATGAGTAAATGATTAAATTGATTTACTATCTTACGTTGAATAATAGCTTTTTTTATACCCATCACCGAAGGACGAGGGCTATAATCATTTTGCCAAACGTTTGGAACGCCCACATCAGATCCCCACACAATTGATCAGCATCAAATTCTAAATCGATTTAAGCATGTCCGCCTGTCTGTCTGTACGTCTGTCCAATGTACGTTGTAAAAATTCTCCTGGCTGCAAAACTTCATATTTGGCAGGAGCATTGGAGGTTCTTGCATGCACTGAACATGAGCCAAATAGGTCGAAAAACCCGTTTTTGGTACCGCATAAACTAAAAACATCTCTGTTATCAAAAGGAATTAAAAATCGGTTTTTTGCTCATTACTCACGAGCTGGAGCATATAAATGTATAAAAATTTCAATGTATGTATGGTTGATGATGTAGCACCTATACAAAAATATAAAAAATTGAGCATGCCTATCCAATAATATAGTGTATCAAAATTTAATTTTTTTTTTTCAATAATCTTATAAGGAAAAGAGCTCCAAAAATCCCATAAAGTATATGAATTTTTGGCCAGTTTCAAATTTGAAACGCATCTAAACATGTCCGTCTGTGCGTTGTTGGCGAAAATGCAGATATCGTCTACAAGTTCGCAAAGGAATTTGGAAGTGACTTAAACTTGTCGAAAGACATGTCTACAACGCCCACACACCTATGCGACAAAAACTTTTATTTTGAAAATAGAAAAAAAAATCAGCCGCACCCACTCTATATTATAGAGCATGAAAACTTAATTCTTTTACTTGTTTTCTCTTTTTTAGGATAACGATGATGGGTATAAATGTTTCGCTGACAACCGAATATAATTTTTTTCCTTGTCCTTTTCAACCTATGTAAATTTAAAGGTGGACGGACATGTGTATATCTATTCAAATCAGGTGGATCTTGCGACTTACAAATGAAAGAATAAATCCAATACGCTGCCTATCCAATACCCTCAAGTAATGTTTAAAAAAATTATGTTATTACGATTATTACTACATCGCAGGCTATCGGCTTTATTGAAGAGATTTAAACCCACGACTATTGAGTTGTTGGTTGAGATACTTTGTCACGGGTGGAAAATTATAAAAATAATATGATTATTACATCCGTCAGTGTTCCAGTAATTTCTTATATAATTTTCTTTTCTTTTTTTTTTCTTTTTTTGCAATTTTTAAAGAAAATTTACGCAAATAAGTTTATTTATGGATGCCTGTTACCCTTTCAGTTTTTATGGCCTGAATAAATACGTGTACGATGCGCAAAGAACAAGTACAAGAACAAGCATAATATGTAAGTTAAATGTTTTACGAAGCATAGCTTAAAATAATATGAAAGGAGTTATTTGTAAGATTTTTAAGCTAATTAAATATGAATTGAGTATGTGTGTGTGTGTGTGTGTGTGTGTGTGTGTGCGTCTTAACTATAATTATTACAATAGCAACACAACAATATAAGCATATAAAATATGTTCGTATTGTTATGGTCTTATACGTGCCTATACAATTAATTATATACTAAAAAGTTTAACTGTTGAGACAAAAACAAAAAAAGCTTTTTCACTCAGCATCAGTGAAAGGAAACAAGCGCAACAAAACAAAAATATATGAAAAAATAAATCAAAAGTTCGTAAAAGTACATAAAAGTGCATAAAAATTTCTTACACAAACAAGAATTAAAGAGCATAGCTAGTAGTAGTTAATAAAAATTTGCAAACGTCATATAGGTAAAGGACAGAGAGACCGAGAGACAAAAGCGGGAAAGCAAAACTGAGAGAGAGAGACGCTTAATCAAAGGAATTACATTCGGTTAGAGCGAGCGAGCGAGAGAGAGCGAGAGAAAGTTAAGGAGAGGATTGTACTAAACTTTGTAATTTACAAGAAAAAAGTTCATAGCAGCATCCATGAGAGAAAGAAAGAGAGATTGTGAGAGATGGAGAAAGGGGAGGGAGAGAGAGAGAGAGAGAGAGAGAGAGGGAAAACAATTCACATCGATTTCGGTATGTTAAGGCTTTTGAAAAATATGTTTCAAGCTTTATTTTGATTTTTGGAATGACATAGCGACAGACTTGGGGCGATAATGTTAAAGCCAAACTTTTCGATGAGCAAATTATTATATTATAATAATTTTAAAGATTAAAAATGGAAAATTAAAAAAATACAAAATCATTTACTTATATACTTTATACACTTAATTAATATATTTTTATTAATATTTTTTTTATTATTTTGCTTTTATACTTTTTAATATTCCAAATATTCTAATTATGTGTATGTACGTATGTGTTGTTTGTGTTTTGTTTTCTTAGTTAAAATCTTTTTCTGTTTTGATTGTGCTTTGCTGTCTTTGCTGTGTCTCCTCCTTAAGAGACCCCCTTTTTGACTTTTTGAGGGAGTAAGATTTGCTTTGCCGAATGGTCTCATGACTTTTCGAGAAAGTAAAATTTACTTTCCTGTGTGTTCTTATGACTTTTTCAGAGAGAGAGAGAGAGAGAGAGAGAAGAGAAAAACTGACGAATTTGCTCATTTAGATTTCAATGTTTATTAGCCTTAACGAGCTAGAAGTTCTCTCTCCGACTTTTACAGAATCAACAGTATCATGCGCATTGCGTGAAACAGGTGCGTAGAAAATGATAGGTGTTGAAGGCGTTTGGGTAAATGTTTTCTTTATATAAAAGAACTTTTCCTTTATTTTTGTTGCCTTTGAAGCACACTTTCAACTTCTTCCATCCACGTGATACTGTTTTTATTTATTGACAAATAATCTCTGTTTTATATTATTGTACGAACTATTTAGATTGTTATGATATCCTTTCGTCACTTTACGTTACGTTATTTATTCGAAATCTAGAATATGACCATTAGTTTTGCGCAATATCACCTTACGATGGCTGACTTGATGTTCATAATCATAATCCGATGTTACTCTTCGACTATGCTTTTTGATACATCGTAAGAGTATCCTAGTGCTGGCAGTAAATCTAAAGTACAAATGCGATATATTTTATGTTACAATTACAGCTGATGCTTGCTTGGTTAGCACGTTATATTTGTACGTTATATTGTACGTCATTTTGTTTGCGATGGAATATATTCCATCCACAAAGGTGGAGACAGTTGACGTGTACGGTTGTGTTTAACGGTTAACGGTGCTCAAGTGATAAAGTGTGCAAAACTCTGGAGCAAAAAAAAAGAATTTTTTTACTTTATAATGCATTCCTATATATGAAAAAAGAAATTTGTTTTTTTTGTTATTTTTTTTTTTTTTTTAAATGCCAAAAGAAAATATATATGTATAATATAAATAAAATGCAAAATATCATATGAAACATTATATTAATGAGAAGAAACGGAAGATATTTCTTTAATTAATAAAGCAGAAGAGTTACATATCAAAATTTAGAACTCGCATTATCCACAATTAGCTGACAAGGATAACGTTAAAGAAAAAAGCAAAAAAAAAGAAAACCAAATCACATCCTTTGTTATCAGGCATCCAAAGAAAAGTCCAACCAGTAAAAAGGTAGTATACCAACGTTTCTTTACTGAGAAGAAAAGCACGAAAAGCAAAAAAAAAAAAAAACAACAAAACTTTCTCTGTCACAACCCTCCCCAACCCCAGCTCTCTTCCCTTACTCTTCTCAGCCACTTAGCGCCAAGACAAACGCATAGAAAGATAGAAAGAGAGAGAGAGAGAGAGAGAGAAAGCTCTCCTTTAACATTTTAAATCAACATATACTCACCACACCCTGATCCTGTATGCCTCGATGTATATATATATATATATATATATGGTCCAACACGACTAAACACAAATACTAAGGTAGACCATCAGTAGGCATAAAGCAAATATGAAGTTAAATTGCAGCGTATGCGTATAAAAGGAATAATAATAATAACACATCTAACTATAATAATAATAGCAAAGGCATTAACAACAACAACAACAACAACCGTAAATAACGAGTAAAGAACGAACGCCAAATTTCGGAATTCGTTGATAAAAACAAATATTAAATTTACAGTTATATATATATACACACATATGTATATTATACATGTAAACAATGAAGACAGTTGGATTTTCTCTCTTTTGCATGTGAATATGTGTGCGTGTGTTTGCATGTGTGTGTATGTGTGTGCGTGAGTACATTTAAATGTGTTTGTGTTAAATTTTTGTTTTTTTCTGTGAAGCATATTTTTCAGAGATTTCCAGCCATTAAAATTCGTTATGCTTCGAGTTTATCGAACATATATAAAACTTGTTGTAAAATTTATTCAGTTATTGGCGATAGTGAGTTGTACGCGTTCGTTATAGTCTTTCGAATATTTTTTTTTTCCATATTATATTTAAAGATGTGTGATGTTATATGATGTGATGTATATGCACTAAGATGATACATATGGTCGTCCTGTTTTTTTTTATTTTTTATAATTATTAAGGAACATTTCTTAAGTAAATAAATAGAAAAAAAAAAAAATTTAAAAACAAATAAATAAATAAAAAATGAATCAACAGCTCTTGGTGTAAACATACTATTAAAAGAAATTTATTGCATTTTCCGAAAAATAAAAAAAAAAAAAAAAGGAGCAAAACAACATACATTTTTTTCTTTTGATATTGAAACGTCTCGTATATGCGTAAATATTTATTTCTAAATAATTTTGTTTAATTTAATTATTATAAGAGAGCGAGAGATATATGAAAATTTCGAAGCATCATCATCATCATCACCATCGTCTTTGTTGTTTGTTGTAAAATAAATCATAGCCACAGCCTTAAAAAATATCAAAAAAAGAAAAAAAAATAGAAGAGTGTAATACAAAGAAAAGCAGAAAAAACAAAAAAAAAAAGTGACTTTAAAGCAGAACATTTCAAGCCAGCGTATAGAGCGTGAGAGTGCATCGAAGAAAGAGAGAGAAAATAGGAAAAGAAAAAAGAGAGCATTGACTTGCACATAGTTTCGTATGAGGAAAGCATAATCACAGACGCACACATACACGCAGACACACACACACGCACACACACACACACACACACACACACAGGCATATTCAAAAAAAGAAAAACGAACGAAAGCTTAACTTCTATACAAGATATGAGAGATATGCGAATATCAGCTGTTTTTTGTTTTTTATCATCAGCTTAGCAATAACCCTTATTAGCTTAACAGTAACCCTCGTCAGCTTAACAGTAACCCTCATCAGCTTAACAGTAACCCTTATCAGCTTAACAGTAACTCTTATCAGTAAGTGTCATTTTGCCGACGGCATTGCAACTTAACACTAGCCCTTATCAGCTTAACGGTAATCCTTATCAGTAAGTGTCATTTTGCATTGCAACTTAACAGTAATTCTTATCAGTAAAAAAAAAAATTGAGATTGAGAGATAAACCTCTTCTTAGACTTAGTTGCCACTTTCGAATTTTTGTTCGAGTTGGAGTTCGAGTGAAACAGCTCGAACGGTAAACAGAAAAACAATGAGCAAGAAATTGAAAATAGAAAATTATATGCTTCATATTATTGCACGGCTGGTAGTAAAACATTTGCAATGCATTCAATGAGTTTCATGTGGTTTTTTTTAACATCAATTTTTCTTCTTCTTCTGTTATATTTTTTACTTTTTTTTTCCTTTTTTTTCGGCTTTTTTCAACTCATCATATAGAAATATCGTTGACTGAAAGAAGGAAAAAAAAAAAAAAGAAACGAACCTGATGTTTTTGTTAAAGACAATTGACAATTTTCTAGGTCCGTTGTGTGGAAAAAAATTGCAATTTTCGAAACTTCCCGACAAAAGTCGACAATTTCGGCCTATATTTTGGGTCCTACCCTAATAAGGAAATATTGATTTTTGTTTGTTGTGATTTTCTTTTAAGAGCGATTTTATGCGACTGTAAAGCACGAGTTTCTATATTTTGCTTTGCTTTATTATTATTGTTTATTTTGTTTTTGTTTTTTTTTCTTTTTCTTAATTTAGATAAACCTATGTGAAGAACAACAGTTCAGATAGTTTTTTAAAGAAGAAAAGGCAAAAAAATAACAAAAGTAAAATCATTTCAAAGCCTTGGATGCTAGAGCTTTAAGAATTTATTTAGTTTTTCAGTTTTTTTTCCTCTAACTAAATTAATTACAATGGTAATGACAATATTAAATACACTTCTGTTTTCTCTTTTCAATATTAATTATAAATAAATCCTAAAACTAGGCTTTCATTTTGGTTTTTTTTTTTTGTTAACAAATTAAGTAGACCTTGGTTTTATGAATCATGTCAATAAGTAGGAGAAGCAAAACCCCCTGAACGGCCGAGTAGACAAACAGTGTCGACTAACAATTCAGTGGTCCTGGGTTCAAATCTTAAGTGCAGTAGAGTTTTCAATAAAGCTGATAGACCTTTAGATGCTAGTGCCTTCAGACTTTAGTCTTAGAATTTATTCTCTGACTAAATTATAGCAAAAGAAGTAAAACACTGTAGCGGGAGACGGCTCACTATTAAATACCTTACGTCATCCTACAAATTATTCATATGTCGACTTTTCAAAACAGGGCGTTATAAGGCAAGTGGTGGAAAAAGTTATGCGATCCGAACCGATTTCAATAGCATTCGCCCTTAGGCCAAAACCCTTAGATATTCCAAATTTTATGAAAGTTTGACAAAAAATGCGGCCAGAACAAGAAAACAAGAAAGACAGACAAGACAGACAGACAAGCTTAGATCGATGCAGAAAGTGATTCGAAGTCGATCGGTGTAATGAAAGATGGGGTTTCTACCTACCTCAAGTCCTTATGGAAGGATGTATTCTCTACGTCGTCCACACAAACTTAATACGCCCGACTAGTGTAGGGTATAAATAGACTTTGGAGCAGAGATAAAACTTGAAAAGTTTGATGAATATTTGATTTGCGGAAGAAATAAAAACCCACAAGGAAATGATAATTCATCTTGGAAGGAATTTTTCGCGCACAAGCTTTATTAAAAATGCTAAATAAATTTTCAACAGCATGTGTCCTTGAATCAAAACCTGTCAGTGTATCAAGTTAATTTGATCGGAATATCTCAAAAATTGCAGCGTGTAGGCAACAACGTGAGATAGGAAGACGGACAAAGGGACGGACGGCCAGAGGGATGAGTAAACTTATATTGAATCGGAAAGTGATTCTGGATCAATCGGTATAATAAAGGATGTTCGGTCTATCTCAAGAGTGCTTCTGGGTAGTGAATACATCCGCACAAACTTAATATATTCTTGTATAGGATATAAAAAGGAAAACACTTAATAAATTATTTATTATACCTCCGTTAATCAATGAAATGTTTTACAAACATTAAAAACTTGTGTGCGTAAGGAAAATAACGAAATATATACATGTATAAGTGAATGGTTAGTGAAAGGGAAGTTAAGAGTTGTCATGGAAAAAGCAAAAAAAAAAAAAAAAAAAAATGTTTTATAAAAAGAATCGTTAAAAAAAAAGAATCTAGAACACTATGTCATTCGGACTTTGTTTTATTTTTACTTTTTTTTTATTATTTATTTATTTTTCCTTTTCTCCTTTTCTTTCTTTCTTTTTTGCATATTCGAGAGCGTGCGTTCATGTACATGTATATGTATGTAAACGTATGTGAAGAAAGAAATAAGTGAATGACCGGATTACTTTCCTTTTGTTGTATTTATACATATTGGAAAGACTCTTATAAAAAATGAAGAAAAAATATTTTCCTTTAGCTAAAACTCCTCGATTAATCAAATTCCATGTTTATCATATCATATATATATGGGTTTATCAAATATGAGTTTTTTTGTTTTCTTTTTAATTTGTAAAAAAAACAAAAGTCAAATGGTAAACGATATCAAGATGAAGTTTCTTTTATTTTACTTAAAAATGATTTCATGTACTAGTGTGTCCGTCCAAAAAGTAAGATCAATGAAGTTATTTCCTAATTAAATTTATTCATTATTCCATATTTTCTTCGTTGCCTTGAAAGTCAGTTGCCTTTCCAAGTCATATAATATCTCTCGTTAGTGCACAATGGAGAATATCGCGCTCAACGAAGGAAACTTCTAGTCCAGGAAGTCTCCAGGAAATCTCCTATCTCATCGCCTTGATGGCCTTTATAGGCAACGCAAATAATATTTCTTGTTAATAGTTTAGCCTGACGGAAGGAATTCTTAGGGCGAAGAAAGTAATCTTAGTAATCGAAGAAAGCTGTTAACATTATCTCGATTTTGGAGCAACTTTGGTGTAGTTTTCTCTACCTTGGCCGACCTTTCATACGATATTCGCTTGTTTGTGTGGTTGTTTTCGGGCAGAATGCGTAGATTTAGGTCTTATCTCTTGTAATAATGAGTTTTACAATCGATTGCTAGTCAGAAAACATAACCTTACACTCATTATAACAAATGGGGAAAAGGTACTTTTTGCGTATCGCACAAAGCCAAGCGCCAGTGACGTGAGTCATGACATTGCTTACGTGAAATTTGAACACACAATCAAAATGCTAGCAGTTTAGATAGAAAATATTTCTGATGTTCGATATGTCCGTCCATTGGATCTTGATTGCACAGTATTAAATGAATGCCTCTTTTTGCTTATTTTTTCGCTCTCAGTTCAACAATAATAGAACTAATCTTGCTGAATAAGGCCAATGAGAGCTTGTGATTTATTGAAGTAAATTAATGTTTCAACATAACCTCAAAGTAAAAAGCCCAATACGCTTTACACCTTTGCATACGATCTCACATAAGCTCTTTTGGTAGATTAGACGATTACTGAACTGATTGCCCTGACAATTTCATGTTGCCAAGAAATGTTTAAGGGTCGATTGAAACCGCATATCGTCCAAATTGAAATCACCTAACTTTTGCACACAAAAAATCAATTGTCATGTTTTCGTAGCGTTGCTGCATTGACAAAAAGTGTAATGGCATTTTCATCTTCAAAAATCACACTTTCGGCCCATAAGCCACACCCAAAAGTTACATGTAAAAGTTCTGTAAGAGTCCCAGATGTGTTTCCTTTACAGCAATTCTTAATCCACGAAGTCATGTAATCAAACGTGAAGTCAACACTCAGGCAAGAAACGCAACTCTGGGTTCGTTGTTTGCGTACTAAGTTTTAATAATTTCTGTTCTATATAACTCAGCATGTATTGTATTCTGCAAATAATAGCAAGATTCAAACGATATATTAAAAAAAAATGGATCAAAATCTATGTTTTATTTAGGTTTACTTTCGGAACCACAAGATGATGATCTTGTATAAGATTCATTTTTGTTTCTGCGTGTATAACAGAGACTGAATAAAATATATCTGTTTTCGCGGTAGGCGTTAAGCGATGAGTCCACCCACGTAAACCACGTAAATCCATCTATCTTTCTATTATAAATTGTTGGAAACTCTGTAAAAATATTTTTAACTTCAATTCCAAGGCCAAGTTTGACGTTGTATTAGGTGGTAGATAACAAGGAATGACCTTAGGGAGCTTTATTTGGAATTTGATAAAAGTGTGGACAAATGGCCCGTATTGACCGCGTCCCATCAGGACCATTGAATGCTCTACAACAGCTTGCAGTTGTTCATATAATGACTTTTCACAATGCGGCTTTTTAAGAGAAATGCTCGAAAAAGTGATGCGCTCATAACCATTTTCAATAGTGTTTGTGCTTAGGCTAAAATAGATCGTACGTTTTATCAAAATATCTCAAAAATTCGATCTGTAGGTCTGTCTACAAGAGTATGAGAGAGATGGACGAGCAGACAGACAGACAGAGAGACAAGTTTTAATCGCATTAGAAAGGAATGCTGAAGAACTTGAGATAGACTTACCTTTTCTGGGTGCTGCATACATTCGTACAAACTAAATATACCATTGTGCCACGAGTGGTGTAGGTTGTGCGAATAATAAATAATGAGGCTATAAAAGCAATAACAAAAGAAATATAATAATAGCAAAAAAGAATTTTAATTATTCGAAATTGTAAAAGAATGAAGAAGAAGGTTAGGATTGCCCTAAGACTAATTTATTGATTCTTATCACTTTAAATCAATAGGTAAAAGTTCGAATTATTTTGTTAATTTGTTATTTAATTGGCCTAAGATTGGCCTGGTTATGTCAACTTTCAGACTAATAGCTTGTGGGGGAGTCTGCCCTAGGCCGGTGTGAGCTCGCCGAAATACCGTGTCCTCCCACAAGATTTATTTATACTTGCGATCCTAATTTGTGGTGTTATTTGTAGTACTTGCTTCACAAGTGCTTCTCATTGAACTCCAATACACGAAACCACTCAATTACTTGCTTATTTCATGACTTGGCCTCATTCCACGTTAAATAATTGAAATTGAGCTCTCTTTAAAATTAAAGCAAAGAAGTTTTTATTTACACTGTAGGACGATAGGAAGCAATGAGTGCTAGAACAGAAGCTCCAAGCCAAAGCAAAATTTACTTTGTACCCAACTAAAATAATCCCCGCCGCCGACACGTCTGCTTCGTTTCGAATCCTAAGCAAGAGAAGCCGAGATTCCAGACCGGACGTCTAAAAAATTCAACAAAAAAGACCGGAAGCCGCTTTTTTGACTCTACGAAAGGTAGACTGACATTTCCAATTCGGCCGGATCTCAGTTGATATCAAATGTTTTTACCTGAGATGCCCATAATCCGTCGTTAGGCGTCGTCCCGTTCAGTTCTAACATACAACTGTTTTGATTTTCTTAACTCAATCTTAATTCTACCACCGCCTATTCTAAGGGGAGATACGTGAGAGTAAGACGAGAGTGCGACATTGTCTCCTCACAAACTTTTAATTTACATGCCTTTTCCTATTGGAGCTCGTGCCTGTTTGGAGTTCGGAGCATTTTTAAATTTCTTTTCTGCTTATTAACTAAAAAGGGAAACTATGCGAGGACGTACAGCATCGTTTAATATAGAGACGAATGGAAAGAAACGAATGTGAAACTGCCTCCTTTTCACTCGTCTAGATATCGTATACTTTACATAAACATCTGCGTCGACCTAGACTTCAACCTACCCAATAAGTTCGTCGGGTGACATATAGATGCGTAGCTTCACTTAAACAACTGTAACTTGTAAATAGACGGAATATTATGAAATTTTGACATATTTCGTTTATATGAAAAATCATTTGGTCAATATATCATTCTAAGAACTTATTGAGCGATATGTTACTATATAAAATTATTATATGTTTTTTTTTTTTCAAATACTAAATGTGTCGTATTCCTAAATTTTTTTTCACTGAGACCATCCTACACCAGTTATGGTATAAGGATACATTAAGTTTATGGGGCCATATGCATCACCCATAATACCGCTTAATTTAGAATCGTTTTCTAAATCTATCTAGGCTTGTCTGGCCATCTGTCTGTTTGCCCGATCGTCCTTTATGTAACGTAGAGTTCGGAATCTTTGAGATATTTCGATGAAAGATGACACACCTAACTATTTCGGCCTTAGGACGAACACACTTGCGGTCACTCCCCTTGTAAAGTCTGGCTCTGAAAATAATATATGAAAATATGCAATAAGAGTAGTGATGCAGTGTGTTTAACGGTGAGCCGAGACTAACTATAGTCTTATTACTTGTTTGCAAATTAATTAAGAAGTGAATGGTAGGCGAAAAAAGAAAAATTATGAGTAAAAAAGTTTAAGTTAAGAATATATTGCTTTGTTCAAAAAATTATGGGAATTTTTTTGTTTTAAAATAACTCGCTTTTCGAATATCAATGGTAAGATTCGTTTTCTCGCTTAATATAAGAGTCATTAAAATTTGGCAGAACTCTTAGTCAACTCGAGCGCTTTAAAACGGTTGTCGGCACGAATCGGTTTCAAGTAGTCACTTAAAGCAATACCCGTATGTGTCTGGAAGGATATTGAAATGAAAAATTAACGAGTTATTATGGTTTTATGCGAAAATCCATTAACATAAAGAAAAATTCTACAAAATTTTTGTCATAAATCTACATTTTTTTTTTTGTAAATAAATTCACACAAATAATGCTGACGGCTAACGGAATATTTTCTTTTATATATTTGACCTGTTTTTCATTGTTTTTCATTTAAATTTATTCATTTTTTTTTAAAAATAGTTTTATATAAAATGCTGGTAACCAATTGAAAGAAAACAGCAACAACAAAAACAACAACAAAAGCATTATAATTAGCACAAATCTTTAACCATTTTAACTATACGCAGTAAAAAATATAAAAAAAAAAATAAAAATAAAAAAATTAAATAAAAACATTTATGTATTATATGAAATCAAAAAGCAACCGCATACTCATCGTTATCATTAATTAACAAACTAACAAACTAACTAACTAACTAGCTAACTAACTAACAACAACAATAGTAACAAAGACATTAATAAAAATTGAAAAAGATTATAGTTCGCCAAAGGGAAAGAGACATCAGCAAACGTCAACAATAACTTTAACAACAAAAAAAAAAAAACAGCAGCAGCGTCAACAGCAGCGGCAGCAGCAACGATAATAATAATAAAAACAACAACAACAACAATAACAATCATTACACGACAACAAAGCATACAAAACATACTATAATTAGAGAACAATTACAGCGTTTTAATTGAGGTGAGTTACAAAAGTGCAAACAGAAAAATGTGTCATATTTACATTAATACAAAAATACACCGACATCCATACGCACATACGAACACAGGCACATATACATACATACATACATGTACACTAAATATATATATACATATGCAAGAACGAAAGAAAGGAAGATGGACAAAGGGACAGACAGACAGACAGACAGAAGGACAGGTAAGCATAGATCATATATATATATATATATATATATGTGCATGTATATATATGCACATACATACATAGGAATGAGTAAAGTGTTATCCTTTAAAATGAAATAAAATTAATTGCAATTAGGGCGAACTCAACAACAATCTCATCTCATTTCTTATAGAAATCTATGATTGAAATGTCAAAACAATTACTTAAAAACATGGTCATGTTTATATTTATATTTATGTTTATATATTTATGTTCACCTTTATATGTATATGACTTACATGAAGACCTATGCAAGAACAATTTGTCGCTTATCGGTGATTTATTGCCGTCGATTTACATTCAAATTTGATAAAACAATATATTGCGTATAATGTTCGATAAAATGAATTGATTGACATACTTGAAAATTTTTGGTCATATTTGATTTTCATACATAAATAAACCACATATCGACCACAAATTCTATGCATTTAAATACACTCAGTCACATTGTATGTGTGAGGAATGAATTGTCTTTTGCCAGCACATCAGTGCAATATTTGAAATAAATATCGCATAACATTTAATTTAATGCCTGTCCATCAATTTTAGATAAGATAGATCTAATCATTCTATGCGAAAATGTCAGAAACTAAATAAAAAAAAAAAAACGTAGAAAATAAGACGCAAAAAAAATGAATACAAGACTTTTTACACAAGTTGTATTAACACTATAATGAAAGCGAATAAAACCATTATCGTGGCACACTGTTCACCGTTAAATACCCTAAACCACCCTACAGGTTTTCATATAACGACGTTTCAAAATAATAGGCAAAAAGGCAAGATGGACGGAGGGGCAGACAGAAGGACAGGTAAGCAGGAATAAATCAGAAAGTGGTTTTGATTCTGAAAGTGATTCTAGCAAGCGGCTAGATGGGAAATGATGGTAAAAGTGCTTCGGTTCGAAACGTTTTGAATAGCGCTTGTCCTTGAGCTAACGAATGTCAATTTAACCAATTTGATTAAAATATATCAAAAATTGCGGACTGTAGCTTGAAGACATCAGCCAGACAGATAAGACAGACAGGATTAGGTCGAATTCATTAGTCGCTTAGTCATTTTCTGATCAGTGTAATGAAAGGTGGATTCTGCGTTCTGCACACGTCCGCGTTGTAGGCAAAACCGCGAAAAAGAGACGTGGACGGAGGGACAGACAGGCAAAAAGACAGCTAAGTAAAGATTAAATCAGAAAGTCACTTTGATTCAGAAACTCATTCTGAATAGATCAGTAGAATAATTAGATCGATCTATCTCAAATCCTCCTTGGTGTTCCATTCATCCGCAAAAGTGTATTATACTCCAGTATCACAAGTTATGTAGCGTATAATAACTCAGAAAAAAATTTGCTTTATTTTTATTCCAAACGCGATGAAAGGAGGATCTATATATGCATGATTTTTGTACATTGTGTGTCCGACATACTGACTGTAATGTTGTTAGCAATTAAACAAATTTATATTGTGATATATGAGCGGATAACCAACACAAAAAAAAAATGTCATATAAAAAAGAATTATATTCAGATTTTGGCGAAATTTTTATATGATAAGCTTCGCCCTTCGGTATAGGCGGTGTACTCAGCTTGTCAAAACGTTTGCAACTTTCAGAAGGAAGCTTCTAACACCCCAAAAGGTATATATGTATTCTTGATGAGCACTAAACGTTGAATTGATTTAAGCATATCCGTCTGTCCGCCTGGTTGTCGGTCCGTCTGGTAATGTCTGTTGTAAACATTCTTCGGGGCGCAAAAATGAAACTATCGACTTCAAATTTGGCAGAAACATTGGAAATTCTTTTCCCCTAAATTGGTATTGAAAACAGGGAAAATCAGTCCACGAACACGTTTAGAGTATCGAGTAAACTCAGAACACCTCTACTTTCAGCAAGAATCAAAAATTACTTTTTCGCTCGTTATTCACACAAAACTACAACAGATAAATTTACAAAATTTGAACGCATGTTCTTGGAGCGATGCTATGGTACCATTACAAAAATGGAAAAAATTCGGACTCAATATTTTAGTGTATCATAATTTAATTTGTTCTTCAATATCTTTGTAACGCGCAGAAGCAAGCTTTAAAAGTCCCATAAAATATGTAAATTCTTGGCCACTTCCTACTCGGGAATACACCTAAGTATGTCCGTCCATTCATCTGTCCGTCTGCGCAACTTTTTAGTGTCTGTGGTGAACATTCTTCCGTTCGCAAAAATCAAGGTATCGCTTACAAACTTGCACAGCAATTTCAAAATGACTCGAACATTTCCAGGAAAGCCCGTACACCTATGTAGGAAAGATTGTGAACGCTTTTGTTTTCCTTCTTTTTTTCTTATAACCCATAATGTACAACACTTTTATTCTGAAAATAGAAAAAATCAACTGCGCCCAAGCAATGGTGGGTATAAAAGATTCGGTCGCAACCGAATGCAATTTTTTTACTTGTTGTGTAACAACAAATACAATTACCTCGAATTTTATTCAAATATTTTAATAGAAAAATCACTTTTCTTGTTTGTTCAAATTAAAAAATGCAACGCTGATAACATCCTGATTAACTAATGATTGATTTCTAACGAACGTTATGTGAATGACATCGAAAATTTTGTTTTAAAAAAGTGAACGATGATTGAATAATTGGTCCATGGATATTTCCCTTTAATTTGATCGACTAGTATTGGAGCATATACTTTCAAGTTCATCAAATTCTTAATTCCATTGTGCCGACTAAAGAGACAACTTAGACTGGGAACGTTTCCCGATTACAAATTTTTCTCCAGATATGCCTTTTCTGGAATTGATTATCACTCGATTAGTTCGTTTCGGTTTTTCTTTTAGAGGTTAGCGGTTGAGAAATGTTGAAGATGGGTCGAAAATGGGTTGATGTGTATTTCGCCTTGAAACCTCGAAGTTTCTACCAGGAAGACATTTACCAGCATGAGAGGTGATAGACTGTAGATAACTATCGTGCAATTTCGATTGTTAAGCTTCGCAACAAGTAAGAATATTATAGTGGGCCAAGGTTGACCCTTAGGCACCATACATCAATTCGCTTAAAATTATATTTTTATGTAAGTGCGCAATTTTGACGAAAGCCCTCTCATTGGGGGATGCTCGCATGTCAAGGTAGTCTAAATTTAGAAACCTTAATTTATTTGCCAAAGCTTTTATCAAATGCCAGTTGCTTCCTATCATAACAAACTAAAAATTGGATGCTTTTCATGAGAGCTCCTTTATATGGTGCAGTTTTAAGAAGAGGTCTTTGTGGTCCAAATTACCTTTGATTAATTTACTAAGAAATAATTTTCATCATAAAGTATTAAAAGTTATACGTTTTTGGCATTTAAGGCCTTATTTTGTATTAGAACCCTTATACGGGTTGATAAACAACAAAAAAACCACCTAAGTGGTCCAAGTTCGGTAAGTTTAATTTTTATGTCAAATTAATATTATGAAGGAACTTTCATTAAGAAGTATTGAAAATAAGGTTTTTTTATCATGTGAAGATTCAATCTCGGTCGGATTGGTTATATGACAAGAAAGGTTTAAAACATTGTTCCATTCAATCCAAAGTTTTCGCACCCATTGTAGAACTCCGAAAAACCATAACCAAGCGATTTTTATGGTGAAAATCGAAAAATTAGAATATTTTTTCTGTTAACAACTTTTTAAAAAAAGGCATCATAAGAGAAGTATTCAAAAATGTGATCCGAATCAATTGCCTTAGGCCAAAACATACTAGTGTACGAAATGTCACCATAATATCTCCAAAGTTGCGACTTTTAGGTTAGACACAAACGTAGAACATGAGCAGATATCAAACGGGCGTACAGACGGACAACTTACAAGAAGAAGTGGATCTATCTCAACTCCCTCTGGGCGCCGCAACCTTCTGCACAAACTTAATACACCCCGTACCACAAGTGGTTTAGGGTACAGTACATGAAATTTGGGCGGATGTCTACAAACTCCACAAGAACTTGAGATAGGTTCATTTTTTATTATACTGTTCGATTATGAAAGTGATTCTCATAGGCCCGTTTGTTCGTCTGTCCGATATTTTGCCGGAATTTGAAACACAGGCATGTTCTGATCTAAGGAAAACGGTTCGGATCGGTCACATTTTCGACAATTTCGTTTATGATTGCTTATTTTGCAAAATCGGTATATCAATAATTGTATAAAGCGAACTAGTGTTTAATCCTGGGACGCGACCCACTATAGTGTTCACTTGTCTTTTATGTATTTGTGCAATTATTTCATTTTCATAATTATTTTACTTTACTTATATTTATTTTCTTTATTTCGCAATAAATCACAATTTAGCGAAGACGCCAAGTTGTGATGTTTGGCAAAGATCCAAACCTTAAAAAAATGTGGGCCATCTACGTTTTGTTCAACTCAAAAAAAAGGGAAGGGTAAGGGAAAATTTCGCTATAAATTTTCTAAACTTTTGAGATCCTAATCTAGGAAAAACAAAACAAGTAATGATGGGTGTTCATAAATTCCGGGTGAAATCTTGTGTGACGAATATAGAAAACTTTTCATATCTAATACACTCAACTCTTTTTTTACACGTAAGGTTACAACTAAGGTTAGAAAATCGGGGAAAAAAACATTTGTTTAGAAATTTGCATGCGGCATATGGTAAATATGGAGATATTTCCCACTACTTTAAAGAATCATGTAAGATATGAAAAAAGTAAATATTATATTAAAAAACCGTGCAAAAAAATACTAATGCAGTCGACATTACATATTAATAAAACAAAATCAATCGAACAATATCGGATCTCGGTTTGATACCGTACTTTTGGTTAAGAACGGCTTAAGAGGAAGTTGACTAGATTAAGATGAGACTGTGAACGGGTGAATGCGAACGAGATCGGATAATCGGCTGGCGATGCTGCTGATTCGATCAAACTAAATGTAAATACCTGACTTCCATTTTGCCTTTCTTCTGGCTTGAGCTTTGGATCTGAGTAGAGGTATGCTCCCCTCCGTGCATAGGCAATGGATACTGTGCAATATGTATAGATAAATAATATAGAATGGGTGGACAAAGTGTATAATAGGTTAGAAATACTGATGTGGGTTTTAATGAGAGAAAGTGAGGAACATAGGTCATTGGGGGATTGGAATTCCAAAACTTATCCATTTAGAAGAATAGATTGCCGTCCGAGCAAAGGAATTTTTTTGGTATATTCACTGAGTGATACCCTGAGTGAACCGTGTTGCTTAAAAATCGGATAAAAAACCAGCGAGTAAAAAAAGAGCTGGGTGAGGTATTTCTTTCCTCAGTAGTAGACCAAGCCATTAACACATATATTGTCACAAAGCGACCAACTTCTGACCACAATATTCCCCCAATTGTTGTTATATGTGTAAATTTCTGAAAGACACTGTGAAAATTAGAGTTAAAAAAATTTTTTTTGAGATTCGTGCGAGAAAAAAAATTCGTGTAAAAAAAGTGTATTCGTTCGTATTGGTTAACGGTGTAATTTAAAAATTGGACAAAAAGTACCGTGTAAAAAAAGAGTTGGGTTAATAATTTCTTGCGTTAGTAGTAACCCAAGCCACCAACATATATATGGTCACAAAGCGATCAACTTCCGATCACAATATTCCCCCAATATTATTGTGTTGTTATATGTATATATTTATGTAAGACATTGTCAAATTTAGAATTAAAGAAAGTTTCTTTGGGATTCCTGCTAGAAAAGAAATTCGTGTAAAAAAGGTGTATTTGATCGAATTTCAAAATTTAACAAAAAAATACCGTGTAAAAAAGAGTTGCGTTAACAATTTCTTTCGTTAGTTGCAAGCCAAGCCACAAACACATGTAAGTCACAACACTCGTTTTGGTCCCGTACTTAGACGTAAGTGTACCATACGTATTTACCGTACTTTAAGCTATTTTTACGTATTCTTATCTTTTTCTATATATTTTCCTAATTAAGTATAGTTTAATTTGTCTTTACGTTCTGTTAGCTTCTCTTACACATATAATTAACTAAGACTTAAAGGCGTTGAGTTGTTTATTTTACGCTTGCAATCAGAGCAGGAATCAAATATAGGAGGGTCGTCACTTTCGAAGTTAATCAGTTGACGAATATGACCAAAAGTGAGGCTTGGATATTCTTTTCCTTCTGGATCTAACCGTAGTCTGAGTAATATTACCGTAGCATAAGAGTAATCCGTAACCATACGTGATTGAATTGCCCGTCGGAGAGCCGATTAGCCCTACTTCGTTTAGTTTGCCGTCCGAATAAACTGAAGACGATAGGCGATAGCCTGATTCATAGCGTTTAGATGTTTTAATTTTAATTTTTGTGGACCCTTTTGGTTAGTTATACTTTATGCTACTTTCACGATTTCTTAGTTCAGATTAGCGGAAAATAGAATAGGAAAACATTAACTGGAATATGAGAAAGATATTGAAATAAAAGGTTGGGAACGAAATTTTACTCCTTTTGCTACTGCTCGTGGGACTCAAGCATCTATCACTCACAGTAAGGTCAAGCGAACGAACTAAGATCACACAAGAACGCTTGGAACAGCCGCTGAGGAATACTCTGGCAGGAAAAATAAATAAATAGGAAAAACAACAATCCTTACAGCGGGCATAAACCGAGTAGCTTTTCATCATGGTGTTTCCGCAATTGTATTTTATTGCAGTGTACATAAACGTCTGTAAGGGATTGTCAATATTACAGTTAAAAAACTTTCTTTGGAATTCGTGTTAGAATAAAAAAATTCGTGTTGTGAGCAGCGGAAATTTTCCTTCATTGGAAAATTTTGTGTTTTTAATGTAAACCTCAGTAGCTACCCCTCGGTGATTTATATTCCCATTTATGTTACAACGCAATTAACTTTTGTTAATTCACCTATGTTACGCAAGAACCTAGCGGCTAACAATTAAAATTAAAATACCTACACTTAACTTAAATCACCTATCGGCAGTGATCACCGGACGGAATAGGCACGGCCTGGTATCCAAATATCCGCAAGTCGGCGCCTATAGCGTGCAATCCTAGCGAATGATGATGGATTTTATATTGGACGGTGGTGTGTCACCTAGTCGGCGGTTTGGTCCACAAACACGGAACAGGAAGTCATCTCTTTCTTCTCTATATTTTTGTACAGTCCGATTAGCGTTGCCAAATGACGATATTCCCATCCCCTTTCTTTCGGCAGTACTGTGCAGTGTTAAGCAGGCGATTGCAACTCTGCCGCCTTTAACGAATAACAATCATTGGAAAAATAAAAGAAATAAAGCAACAAACTAACAAACAAACTAACTGTACTTAATTAATATGAGGATATGACAATATATACCAGATACGGAAATAAAGACAAAATAATGGCCGTAATCTACGTGTAGGACCAAAACAAGCTGCCAAGTGTCTTTGATCCTTTAAAAAACTGTATTTGCTCTTATTGGCTGACTTCAAATCGGGTAACAAAAGTGTTCGGTGTACTTCCTATTATCTTTTTGCAAAATTCATCAATTTTTTGCTTCATATTAACATGTATGTGCCTTAAGTAATCCTATCGAAAATGAATAACAAATCAAAATGTTTGCGTAAATGCTGTAATTGTGTTATTTTTAGTATAATTCCTCTAAATAGTTTAATATAAATCGCAAACAGATTGACAAAAAAAAAAAAAAAAGTGCATGTATTACCTTCACTTGGCATTAGCGAACGTCACGCGGACAAATCATTCAATTCCATCATTTTTCATTTTTGTCACTTTACATTGACATTTTTCGGTTATCTTTGAAAATAATTCGCAATAATCGCAAAAAGCGCTTTTCATTGTTTATTTCTCTTAGCGATTAAATAAAGATTTGTTAAAAATTTGTCATTTATCTTACAGTTGTGTTTGTGCTGTGTATGTCTTCACACCTTTAAATAATAAATTATTTTTGAAAAATGTTTTTCTATGATATTTTCATAAATATTCGACCCACACGCGCATACTCAATGAAAAATGTAAACAAGAAAAATATATTTTCATAGCAAACTCGGTATTCAATTAAATTTTTGATTGCAAGCAATGCATATGAAAATATTTGCATACAAAAGGAAAATTTGTAATAAATTTTAAATGATTTCTATAAATATATGCATCATCTATCCACTCCATGACGATACAATATGTCAGATACGTTCAAGGCTTATAAGGCATTTAGCGTTCATTTAAACGCATGTGTGAATAGTGAAATTCAATTGATATGTCTGTCCGTTTGTCCTATAATAGAAATGACAATTACGTCCTTATAATGTTGAGAATTTTCTTCTTACTCTCAGTAAAGAAAATTAGTAAAACCGTGTGAAGAATTTGACAAAAAAAAGAAAACAAAAACAACAAAAAACAAAGGAAATGTTGGGCCTTCTCTGTGTTCGTTCACATTGCTTTCCGCATGTACAATTTCCAGAAAAGCGCAGCCGCATTGTGTCTACAGCCTTTTAAGCAAATTAGCTAAATATTTGTGTTTTAAAAAATGCTGCCAAGTTACATAAAAATATGACTTAAAGTTTATTGTACACACAAACGCATCCACATACGAGGTGTGCTCGAGAAAAGGTTGGCTTTGAAAATTTTGTGGGCTACGAACATTCGATTTTTTTCTTTATGTTGGTAAACATGTCCCAAGCAAAGCTTAGACGTGTCTTGATATGCCTGACGATTTCTTGCTATCGAAGAAAAGGGATCAAAGAGTCTGCGTGAAATTTTTATGTAAAAAATGAGGTTAAGTACTCCAGTTCGTTTAGAATACTGACAGTGGCATTTGACGAATTCGCTGTTAATAAATGGGTACAATGGATACGATGAAAAGGTTGAAGCAGTGAAGAAAATTGTTATGAAGATTTGTCGCATCACTATTAGAAAAATTGTTTAGGATGTCGGTTTATCAACTGGCTCATGCCATGCAATTTTTCCCCGTGGCTTGGGCATGAAACGTCATGGATATTGTATCGCGATAATGTGCCAGCTCACACATCACTACTTATTCGTAATTGTTTGGCCAAAAATGAGACCAGAATCATGCTTCAGCCGGGACATGGCGCTCTGTGACTTTTCCTGTTCCCAAAACTGAAAAGACCCATGAACAGAAGGAATTTACCCACGATTAAGAAGGTAAAGACCGCATCGCTAAAACAGCTGAAGGTCATACCAAAAAGGCGCACAGAAGATGTTATTCGACGATTGGAAAAAGCACTGGCGCAGTTAAATTATATCTGAGAGGAATTACTTTGGAGGGCACAAAATAGATATAAATATTTTTCGAGAAAAATAAAAAGTCGGCTTTTTTTTTTTGAACGCATCTCATATCTGATATACATATATGACATGAATGTGTAGCGAAAGAAGCTTACCTGTAAGACACGTTGAAAACAAGCTAATGATGGGTGTTGAAGAATTCGTTTCAAGCTGTACATAAATTCTTTCTTATTTCCCCTAGGATTGCAGTTATATGAGTCAAACTGTTACTTAGTAGCTATATAGCAATTTATCGTTTAAATTTATGACTTGTGGACGCATCACAACAAATTAAAACGAATAAATAAAATTACCTCGCATTTAATTCAAATTTTTTTAATGGAAAAGTCACTTTGTTTTGCTTAGTCAAACAACAAGCATTCAACACTGATAAAATCCTAATTAACTAATACGAGCGATTTCTAAGAACAAATAATAATGTTTTAGATGAATTTCTATTTCGTTTTTGCATTTGGTATGCAAGATGTCAAAAATTTGCTTTGAATAAATGGGGCATGATTGAATAATTGATTCACTAATATTTTCCTACAATGTTTGAACCCGAATTGAATTGGCGCAAATACTTGCAAGGTCATTTAATTAAGATACGCAGTACAGTAAAGTCTTTTCGATCATTGAGTTCGTTATATCTTCTCTTAGTTGCATTGTGGGGACTCAAACTTGTCTCTGATATTACGGTCACATGTCCTCCGCGTTAACTGAATAGAGCGCACGACATCCAAGTCGAAACAGTTGATTTTTGACTGACCTCTCGTAAAGTTGCCCGTGTCCATCTTTAAAACGATTTATCCAAGTCCGACGCAACCAGACGCGCCGCTGAGTAACTCAGTGTTAATCGAACAGGACGCGGGATGAAATTAGAAAAGCTAAGGCGAGGTGATGTTTGGTTGGAGTTGGCAAAGTTGCCCTCGCCCATCTTTAAACCGACTTTTCCAAGTCCGTTTGCGTTTTCTGTATAGTCTCCTTTCTTACGTGAACAGTCGACGCAACAACACGTGCCGTTGAGCAACTCAGAGTTAATCGAACAGGGCGCAGGATAGAATTGGAGATCAGGCAAAGTTGCCCATGGCCATCTTTAGACCTATTTATCCAAGTCAGCTTTTATTTTTTGTTTCTCATATTCCGTGAACAACTGAAGAAAGTAGATGTGCCGCTGAGTAACTCGGAGTTAATCGAATATGACGCGGGATAAATCTAGAACATCTAAGATGAACTGACTTTTGCCTGACCTCTCGTAAAGTTGCCCGTGCCCATCTTTAAACCGATTTATCCAAGTCCGACGCAACCAGAGGCGCCGCTGAGTAACTCAGTGTTAATCGAACAGGGCGCGGAATGAAAGATTAAGCAGCATTTTCCAGCGAACTAATTAAGAAAAGCAATACTTTCCCGCATTTGATTTTTGGTATCGCGTGAGTAGGGCTGCCGCATAGGTTAGTCGATAAGAGTCCCGGCTACCTAGCCAACGTTCGCGGGTTCAAATCTCAGGGCGGCTTGAGCATATTTGCTTCCTCTCAGTAGCTGTAGTGAGTGCTCAATCTCTAAAGGTGCAGCACTCACGTCCACTAGGCTGCGGGCATTCCCTATATCTTGCTCTTTTCTCATTTCTTTCAAGTCATAACCGTGTGACACACCTTCTAGGAGACATCACCCGAGGGAGCTCCTAAGGACTTTAATATGAATCATTCAAGAGAAGAGTAGTACTGTTGTCTTAACCTTAAGAAGACTACCTTTAAGATGAGAAGTCATAGTTTGACTTATGAACAAAGTGATATAATTCTTTTTAGAAAAATCGATAAGGAATTACTTGTATGTATGTACGCTTATATGATTTTAAGTAGAAGCAATTTCACTGACGAAATTTATAATTCAATTATAAGTATGTATTTGTATGTATGTAGAAAATTTAGCAACAGTGCTTCTGTCATCGTAATTGAAGCATTTTTGAAATCAATACATGTGTCGTGACCTTCTTAATTTCGTATATAGATGTAATTTTCTTTTTCTCTTACCTGCGATACATATGCATACATATGTAGAATGTGTTTGCTAAGTGGATTCCTGTACAATTCTATTAGTAAATTAATTCATATAAAAATCGTACAAAAGAAATCCATTACAAACTTGTGTGTATTTAATTGAATAAAATGATAATTATCGATGGCAACCCACCGTCACACGGTGCTGGTTACGAAGTACATCTAGTGTGGCACACTTCTCAAGTACACACTTTGTGTGTATTCAACTTATTAGAATTGATTGTTAAATAAAAATGTATTTGCAAAACGATGTTTATTTTCTTTCTTTCTTGTAGCATTCAGTCAATACTTTCTATAAGAATTTTAGCTGTCTTTCTTGAATTACTATGTAAACTAAATTTGCCAAGAGCAACATTGTAGCAGAGTTGAAATTTGATTTATTGTGGTAAACAGAGAGTCGAAAGTTAATGAAAATACATTTGTTGTAAAATTTAGAGGGGGAAGAACCACCAGATAGGTTAAGGTTTATTCATTATTCATCATATTATTCATTTTATAGACCGTGACAATCTTAGGCAGATTATATCGATGCTTAAGGTCTGCATCTGGTCTAAAGCCCTTGGAACTAATATGGTTGATTTGGCCACCTTTTAGCCTAGCAAGACAATGCTACAGGAGAGATGACCTATTCCAAGCACTGGGTACTAGAGTGAAAGTTTGGGTATGCTCTAAATCTTCCCCTGTGAACAATGCCACCACGAGTACTATCCGAAAAGCCGCGGCCTAGCATTCAGGCCACACATATTGGTTAACCTGTTGCGTTCGAAATGTGATCGGTCGTACAAGCTTCCATCGAACTTTTCACGTAGTATGTCAATAGGCAAGCGCCCCCACACTCCCCCCCCCCCCCCCCCTCACCGTCCCTGAAGAACCTTTGGCAAGCACCTATCTGCAGTTCAACCAATACTCTCTACCTCTACCCACCTAAGCAGGGTACTCATGACTTTGTGAGCGGTCAACCTGACGCCCGTGGGATCCGTAGTTCATAGCATGCTTCAGAACTATCGGTGAGCGCGTGTTATTACGTTCGTAATTTCGCGCTTGGATTTTGGATATTCCATACGTCCGAAGAAGCCACACCTATTACTCTCCCCCATGGATTTATTGTACTATGAGAAGTAATCAAGAAGCTATGCCAGGCATCCATCGCACTAGACAACCGTAAGCGTTTCTACAACCTAATGATTGTGTACTGCACCTCTTGAATAGCTGATTACATTGGTGAGTAAGTCTGCATGCAGATGACCCCCGATACCCTCGAAGACTCTCCAGGGAAATTCACCCCATTGCTGGGGAAACGATAACCTTAGGCAGTATATAGTTTTATTAAAGAGCGCATTTTTGTTTTGGTGAGATCAAAAAAACGGCTGAAGCCAGGACGCAATCAGTATAATTAACTTCCTAAAAGAACGTTCCAAGGCAGGGATGATTCCGGGAGAACTAGAAGTGACTAGAAGTGAAGGATGGACAGACGATTGGTTGGTATTAGAGAAGAAAGAAAAAATCTCGACATCTAATTTTAGTCAGAATTTATTTAAGAATGTGATGATGACCAATACTATGTCAGATACCTGACGCATAGTCAAGTCGGCGTACCTGCAGGGTATTATGTTATGTATTCTATGTAAAATTATTTTTAAGCGGTCTTACCGTTCTTCTAATTGTTTTCTATGATTTTGTCGCAAGTTCTCTAAAAAATATTTGACGTTAGTTATAAATAATAATTCAATTAAGAACAAATAAATAATTTTAAATATATATCAGTGCATTTTATTCGAAGACATGCTATAGTACCCACGTTCAATTCTCAGTGGGCAACATCATACTTTAATAACTATAAGCGTACGATTCTGGCTATTGTCAGTTCTCAGTTCGTAAGGACAGAATACTTATCGATAGGGCATACAACTCCCAATCTGCGGCTACTTCTTTTAGCTTCACACGTGTTACCCATGTGAGCGAGATTCCTTAAGTTTTATATTTATATTCAATAAGTTCGTAGACTGACGTATAGAATTTCGAATGCATCTCAATTTTAGATAGTACTAACCTTTAAAGGAAATATGGCGTGATTTCATGACATTCTGAGGATTACAAGTGCACAAGTTACAGTTGTTGTAGTAAAACTACACTCAAAATTCCGATTTTTTTTTGTTTTGTTTTGTATACACACACACTCACCCACACTGATACAGTGTGTTCTCTTAGTCGATTTTCTAAGAAACTAAGTTCTCAGGACTTTCCCTGCCTACGCAGCTGACGACTGGTGAAAGTATTTCTAGCAATTTACAGAACATTTCGCGGAAAAAGTAATTAGCACAAAAACGTCACAATGAAGTTCGGCACTGGACACTTGTTTGCAAAAGGACACATAAGGTGAATATACGCAAACGGCAAAGTCAGCCGAGTCGAGTAAGCTGAATCGTAATATTCAAGTGAACAAAATCAGAAGAAAAATTATAATACACTACCGTCCGAAAGTCTGTCTGTTATTAAACAAAAGAAAAGATTGACGATTATATGCGGTACGGAACAAAAAAACAGGACAACGTCATCAGAGATTTCTCTAAACGGAATCGACGCTTAACTGCCCCACAAATGACGGCAGTTCTGTATGATGGGCGAGGAACAGCCATTTGAATCATGTCTGCCGGACTAAGAGGATGTTTTGCTGCTAAAAAATCAAGACTAAAAATTCGGTATAAGAACAACAGACTAGAAAGGGCAGAGGCGTATGAAAAGTTGACAATCGACCAATGGGAAAATGTTCGTTAGAGCAACGAATTAATTTTTCAGGTTTTAGGATCCAGATGGACGTGTGTTTGTAAGCCATTGAAAAGAATAGATGGCTTCTGCAGGATGTATAATACTGCCCGCTATGCTCAATTTACGTGGTACTGCAAGCGTGTCTTTCAATCGATTTGGCCCGTTTTCAATACCGCCCTGCATGCAAAAATTTCACTATCTCTCTCAAATTTGAAGTCGATAGCTTCATTTTTGCGCACTGGTGAATGTTTACAACAGACATGACACAGACAGACTGACAGACATGCTTAAATCGTAGTTTGTGGGGGGGGGGGGGTATTGAAGCTTCCTTTTGGGCGTTGCAAATGTTTTGACAAAATGACCGTACGCTTCTTCCTTCGGTGATGGCTATAAGGGGATTTTTAAAATCATGCAATACGTGCTTGCGATGAACTCGATAGAAGGCTGAGCAATCGATCTCCTACGGGCTTCGAACATTTGCGGCATCTATTACCGAGCGAGTGAAACATACAAGAGGAAGACAATTTCAAGAAATTAATTAATAGAACGCCTCGAATGTGGCGAAAAGGTAATGGAAGAAAAACTCGATTGTCCTCGATCGGTAAAGGCATGCAACTTGCTAGGCAGTGATTATTCTCTATCTCTCACTCCACGTTTTTCGGAACATGACTGTGCTACACGTATAGGTGACGTCTCGTGAGTAACTGACCACAAAAAAAAACGCACTTAATAACACTGTAGCTGCACTGTCTTAATACCTATACCACAATAAGCATACAAGCGTAGTGAAGCGTTCATAACATAGCTTTTTGAATTATGTGCCAAAAAAAACAAAAAATATATTTTTACCTTGAAATGTTACTTTTTCTGGTCGCCCGCCTCCGTATGTCGGGCAAAATCACCAAAATGACATTCATAATGTTTATGGCTTACTGTGGTTACTGTGGAATAAAAATGGCACCCAACATACTGACATATTGAAGAAAGTATTAATATTTAAATGAGGAAATCAAAATATCCGTTTCTCTCCTATGTAGGAGTAACTCTTTACATTCAATGATGTGTCTAATGGTATATCAAACAAGTAAGGACGCTGCAGACATGCAAGGCCGACCACTAAATACCCTACAAATGTTTACTTAATTAGTAGAAAAAAAACATATATATGAAAACATATATATAAAAAGATATATACATGTACATGTATATATGTATATATATGTACATATATATATATATATATGTATGAAAACATGTATATATGATGAAGTCTAGCAATCTGTTATGTATATAAAATATTATATCAAATGCATTGGTACTCAAAAAATAGACCTACATGGTCCAAATTCGGTAAGGTTAATTTTCATGCCAAGCTATTATGATGAACAAACTTCTATTAAGAAATATTCAAAGTTAGGCATTTTTACCATATCAAGACTTAGTTTCCTTAGGGGGAGTTATACAGAAAGGTATTCAAAAAAGTTGCTCTATCCCATCCAAACGTTTTCACAACAATTTGGAATTCCGATATGGTATTACTAAGCTATTTTTATAGCGAAATGCTGAAAATGACGCTATAACGGCTTATCAAAACAAGGCGTTATATGGAGAGTCGTTAAAAAAATGATCCAATCCAGATTTCATCAAAATATATCGAAAATTGCAGCCTATAGGTTGAATACAAGTTTACGTTGCCAAGCATTAGACGGACAGATGGACGGCCTAACTTAAATCGATTAAGAAAATGATTCTGAATCGATCGCTATAATAAAGGTGAATCTGTCTCAAATGCTTCTGCGTGTTAAAACGGTCCATACAAACTTAATGTACCAGGGTAGAAAAATTGATTATTTACAAGCCAAAAGCAATCTTAGTCTGTAGTCAAGCAGAGCAATGTGGATTGCAAAACTTAATCTGGCGAGAAGTTTAATGCGCTGCTGAAGTTAAGCTATAGAGGCTTGTGATGGAAAATCTTCAGCACTGATGGAGATTTTTTGGCAAACTAAGAGAGAGAGAGAGAGAGAGAGA
>CCAG010001658.1:0-35217 GCA_001077435.1 Glossina morsitans morsitans
GAAACAATTTTATTAGTAATTGTGATCACTATTTATGAAAAATTTATCGCTTATTGCAACATATTACTATTTTGCATTGTTGCATTTTCTCTTGTTGGTTTTATGTTGCGTGTTTACGTATGCCCATATATGCACACACACACACACACACACACGCACACGCAAATGTGTGTAAGTATATATATATATATATATATATATATATATATGTATAGAGCATTCAGGTTTCTTTGGCAAATATTCAAAAAGAAAATTGGAAGGAATTTGTTTTTAGCAATTTTTGTTCTTGCTGTTGTTGTTGTGTTTTTCCTCTTTTTACTGCTCATCTAATATCGCAGATTAATATGCGGTGTCAAATATGTGACAGTTTCAAAGTAAAGTTGGCAGTTTATCAACATGAAATAATAACAGAGGAAAAAAAAAATACATTTTTTTTTTTTTTTTGTTTTTTTATCTTACTATAGACATCCATCCACCTACATAATGCAAATGCATATATGTATGCATGATTGTCAGTAATTGTTACAATGCAGTCATCAAAGTCTGTTATTTTCTATGTCCATTCCACAAACTATTGTTATTGTTATTTACAGAGATCGTGAGAGTGGCCTGCCTAATCATTTCATAGAAAACAGAAAAATGTCTAACTAATTGAAAAATAAAAACAAAAAAAAAAAATAAAAATTTATTTTCATTTAAAGCAAAACTAATTCTGTAAACCAGCTTTACAATGTATTTGAAAAGATAATTGAGAGAAGAAAAAAAAAAAATATTTCGCAGAAAAATTACACGCTTTTGGGGTGTTTACGATGACAAACAACAATGTTAAGTAAACATATGAACAAATCATCGCACATTCAGTGTTCTACGTTAATTGGGTTAATAAGTTCATAAGTTGGAAATGTGTCCACCTATAATATAATGAATTAGTTTGTAAAATTTTCCATTAAAAAATTATCGTGAAAGATTATTAAATGCTTTTTGCAATTAATACTTGATTAACGAAAAATATTCAGGGGATTGATCTGCAAGTATTACGGTTCTAAACAATTCCATTACAATGATTTTAAACTAAGTTAAAATATTATAATTATGTTATATCGATCTAGGTGTGGGCAACTTTTTCCATCAATCGGCCACGGGAGCCAGAATAAAGTTCAGCAATTATTAAAGTAAATAAGAACAGTGTAGTCAAAAGGCAAGGTCGACCATTAAATACCCTACACCACATTGTCCAACACAATTCTTGTTTTTATTCTAGAACACAAAAATTATATCTTGAGATAAGCCAAAAAGCCTTAGATGATAGGGCGTTAAGACTTTAGTCTTAGAATTTAATCTATGGGTAAATTTATAATAATAATAACAATAGCATATCTTGAGATAAATTTTCATCATAAAATATTAAACTGAGCCAACAATTTTCGCGAAATCCTTACATAGGGCAGCACACAAAAATAGGTGTACATGATCTAAACTTTTTAAAGTTAATTTTCGTATGAAATTACTGTTATAGGCCAATTTTCATCACCACATACTAACACTTAGACGTTCCTGCTCTACAAAGAACCTTATTAGGACTTTAGTCTTAGAATATATTCTATGGGTAAATTTATAATAATAATAATAATAATAACATACCTTGAGATAAATTTTCATCATAAAATCCTTAAATAAGGCAGCACCCAAAAATAGGTGTAGATGGTCTAAACTTTGTAGACTTCATTTTTGTGTGAAATTACTGCTATGGGTCAATTTTCATCACCACATACTGAAACTTCGACTTTTCTGCTCTGCAAAGAATGAATTTTAGCGATAACCCTTATTAGGGTAGGATCCAAAAGAGAGGCCGAGATTGTCCAAATTTGGCACAATTAACTTTTTTATGTTCAATTACTATTATGCTATAATTTTCATCGTGAAGCATTGAAAATTACACCTTTTTGTCGTATGAACTTCGGTTTTCGTTATATGTGAGGAGATTTAAAAATTGCCCCAGTCGGTTCAAAGTTTTCGTATCAATTTAGAATGCCGGAATTCTACTACTTAGCAAATTTTGCCGAGAAATTTTGAAAATTACAATTTTTTTCCATATAACGACTTTTTAGAGCTGAGCGTTATAAGGGGTTGTAGCACCCGATGCTAATATATATTGAAGAAGGGTAGTCCGTTTTTGGTTAGCCGGAATTGTATGGTTAATCCGAAGGCAAGAATGACTATGTCGTGTAAGGTAAGGCTAAAAGTTTTATAGTCTAACTTTAAGCTCCACGGAGGTCAAGAGCCCATTCACTATGTCACGAGTATCTGCGGGTAGAGGTTACAGCATTAGTTTAGTGCAGATTGATGCATGCCAAGATCCTTTGGGGGAAGCTTGCATACTTACATACATGTTGAAATCGCGGTGGAAGCTTGTATATCCAGTCCCCAGTTTGAACGGCGCAGTTAACCAATGTGTGAATGCTGATTGCTGGGTACCGCTCCTCGGGAGGGTATTGTGGTGGTTGTGGTTTCTATCATTCCAAAAGCGAATAAATAGAGGTAATCATAGGCCCCAACACTTCACAGAGTGGGTTTATCGAACCATACACAATAAACATATCTGGTATCTCCAATGTAGTTTAGGCCCCTAGCTTATTGGGATTGTCTAACTCTCTCGAGGGTGCGCTAAATTAATCTGTGTGTCATCAGGCATCGTGGGGTTAAACCGACAAGGTAGTGTACCCATCTTAAACCAACAAAGACAATCTGTACTATTTGGTCCAAGTGCAGACGTTAAAACACATACAGACATCTGTACTATTTGGTATTGCGTATAATTGATATCTCCCTCCAAAATTACTATGTTGAAGAGTTACGTAACAATGTAATCTTCCTAGAAGATGTAATGTACACAAACGAGCTTTTTGGATCTTGGCATAGATTCCGCTTTATGCCGGATTAATTCAAAGCACACTGTTTTGTCATATAATAACATAAAAACGATAAAACACTGGTCTGTTACGCTATCCAACGTCCAGCTAATCTGAGTAAACAATTCTAATGTATGAGAAGGGCAAAAATCCATGGAGTGTTCCTTTGGAAGGAAAAAACTAAGTGCAGCAACTTACGCGTTGTTCCAACCATACGAATCATCATTGGCAAACTCTTTTAACTGAGGTTGAAAAACGAGAGTAACGTGCTTACAATGCTGCTTTCGCCGTTTCTAAGCAGGATGATAAGGTTTGGTGACTTATGGCAAATTCCAGCCAGGGGACGTTAATATGTACTACTGAACTAGAATGCATTGCTCTATGCCGACAGGACTTCTATTTCCAATATTTCCACTATTTCCACTATTTATTTGAGCTAAGTTTCCAGTCTTAAAATGATATACAAAAACAAATGGTTTTCTATGGATAGTCGCAAGAAATCAGTTATCCTTTTCACAAGGCATCCATTTTCTGTTTAAGAGAGGAGGAGGTTGTGTTTGACTTCTGACATTTTCAAAAAAAAGAAAATTCATTTTTATTAGAAAAAAAAAAACAACATAAACTCACTCACATTCCGATTAATTTTGCAACGAATTTGATGCATATACGTTAGAAATGACCTATCGCTCACTAAGTTTATTGGAAGTAGGATGACCATTAACATACCCATATGATTTTTAGATACTATCAACCTTCAAACAAAAATGTGCTAATTAGTTCACAAGTTTTAGGGAAGCCACACACGTGAATTTCAAATCGATTCGTTAATAGTTGTGATGTCTATATAGACCCTACGCCCTTATTGCGTGAGGTGATATTTGTTGGTGGGGTTTTTTTTTATGTTTTTCATTGGAAAGATTGGTAAAGATTGGTGGAGCCCAAAAGCATAAGGTTCATCGAAAATCTAATGTTCCATCAAAGCAGAAAAAATAATCGATTACCGTATTATCCTGTGAAAATAAATCTGAAAGCAAAGCCGTGCAATGTTCGCAATCATCAGGGTAGCGTATAAGAAATGTGTAACATGTAATATGATTTGTTCTCATATTATTTGTATGTATCTGTATGAGATGCGTATGTGTACCGGTAAATGAAAGATGATAAAACAAAAAGCAACTAACTTATTGTTTATTATTATATTTCCTACAGTTGTTGCTACGTATCGCAGATGCATTTTACATGAGTTGAGAAAACGTAATTTCATGGAACACAAGTTTTTAATTAAATTTTAAATAGACTACCAGTGTTATTGAAAAAGGTTCGGGTAGGTGAAAACTACCATTCAATCTGTTGGTTATAAATTTTGATTGGATGCGAGAGAGAGAGAGAGAGAGACAGACAGACAGACAGATATAAAAGAGAAGGATTGGATGACCGCAACTTGGTGTTTACAACATTTAGTGAATGCCGAATACATTTTAGTCGTAGAGGTTTCATAAGTCAAGTAATTTAATATTGACTGAACAATACATGAATGCGTGCATTTCATTAAACAAAAAAATTTAATTACTTTGCCTTATACTTTACCTGAGTCCCTAACCTATTATCAGATTAATAGAATTATAAAGAAAGTGCGCACTTATGCTTCATTTACAATAACGTTACGCTACGGTATGTCTATGGTGTTTTTTCACATGACACGGGGATGAACGAGTTCCTCTCTTTGAATTTCTTAAAGTTATTTAAATTTTGCCATGGGGCAGAGAGAGAGGGAGAATAAAAGAAAGAGAGAGAAATAGAGATAGATAGATCGATCGATAGAGAGAAAGAAGAAAGACAGAAAGAGAGACGGAGAGAGAGAGAGAGAGACGGAGAGATAGAAAGAGAAAGACAGAAAGAGAGCCGGAGAAAGAGAAAGAGAAAGACAGAAACCGGGACAGAAGGGAGGAGAGTAAACGATCGATTTCCCGGTTGCCCTTAATAAAGTTAAAACTACTAGTTTAATCTATTTTTTCTAAAACTACGAACAATTACCGTACACATTGATCTTTTTTTACACGGTAAAAATCGTGTAAAAATATACATGCGACCTATGGTAAATTTGAACGTATGTCTCACAACTTTAAAAAATCGTGAAAGATGAAAAAGCTCTATATACTTTCGTAGAAAACCGTGCAAAAAAAGTAATAATGAAATCCATAAAACAAAAAGCATTCAATTTTATTGCAAAAAATGAATAAGAGTTTTTGTACAGAAGGGGAGGAGAAACTCAGTCCATAAGTACATCCAACATATACAAAATGGAATTTGAAGTTAGGAATAAAATTGAATTTCGGAATTATTCAATGCTTCTCGATAGAAGATCAAAAAAACTATCATCCATAGATATGTCGAATCTGTTTAGGACAATTGTCGGGTTTCTTTTAAATGAAGAATTTCCTCCGTTATTAACGGCTTCTGTTAGTTTTTCTGTTGTCTGTTGGTAGTCGTTTTTTTTTTTTTTTTTTGGTTTTCAAGTTGCTTATATAACTCTTGACATCTAAGTTTCGGTAAGACATTATTGGAATTGGAAAAAAAATTTTTTTTTTTGGATTCTTGCTAAAATACAACATTCGTGTAAAAAAGGTGTACGTTTATGCTCTTGTGAATCAACACATCAGTTATTGTTGCTCGTCTTCTTAGACTCCACCTTAGACTGTCGCTATATACATGAGTTTCTATAAGTCATTGTCAAAATTCTAATTAAAAAAAAAAATTGTTTTGGGATTCGTATTAGAATAAAAAATTCGTGTAAAAAGGGTATACTTTCAAGGTCTTGCGATTTAACACATCGATTGCTGGTGCTCATCTTATACTGTTACCGTATACAAAAGAACATTTGTTTTGGGATTCGTATTAGAATAAAAAATTCGTATAAAAAAAATATTATTTCAAAATCATGTAAAAAAAGAGCATGTAACAAAAGAGTTGGGTGTACTTAGAATGTTACTCATACGCGATAGAGTCCAATTCTCTATAGAGTCTTTGATTGGCTTCATGAAGTCATGTTTTTCAAATGTACGTGATTGGTTGGTTTTCTTTAAAGATCCACTTACCCATAATTATGAAGCATGATGGCGAAATTACTGCAATAAAAGAAAGAAAAAAACATTAATTAGAAGAGTTTTTTTTAAGAATTAACAAATTTGTTGAAGTGTATTAGGAACTGGTAATACTTAAATTTTCATTTGTACGTGTTAGAGTATAATTGTACCCTGCACCACAAGCAGTATGTTAAGGGTATGCTAAGTTTGTTGGCATTTATGCAACACATAGAAAAGGACTTGAGATAATTTCACATTTTATTATGCTGATCGATATGGAATGTGATTTTGGTTTAAGTTTGTTTGCCTGTTTGACCGTCTGTCTGTCCGAAATACGTGGTGTAATAAGTTTGTGCAGATGTATCTGTAACTCCCATCAGAGCTTAAGGTAAACCTATATTTAATTACGTAGATCTATTCAGAGCTATTTTTGAATTGATTTAAACTTGTCTGTCCATCTATCCGTCAGAAGTCTGCTTATGTATTTTTGAGATGTTTTGATACACTGACATAATTTAGCCTAAGGACAAGCGCTTTCGAAATTAATACCGTTTGAAGCACTTGCTCGATCATTTCCCATATAACCCAAAGTCGTTCGATGAGAAAGTATAAAGCGTTGGAAATAACTGTGATGTAATTGATGTCGGGTAGTAAATGGTCGGTTTTAGCCTACTATAATGTGTTTATTTCTTTTGCATTAAGTTGTCGGTAAAATTTCTAAACATCATTTATAAAAAATGTCGAAATAAAATGTCTTTATGGTAAAGGTCTGCTGTTATACTCAATTCTAGAGGAAGCAAACAAACAAACATTACTGGTTTGAAGATTTTCTTCAAAGAGTTTCTTTTTTAAATTATGAAGTTTTATGAAGTGCATTAGCAACGCTTAAAGTATCACTTATATCGTAATGGAGGTGCATTTTTATATTGACTTCCCATTTAAATTTTTAAATTTCATTTATTTAACACTAGAACTACCGGCGCTTTGCACAGACATGTCTCTAACATGAGGGGCCGATTTCACCCAATATATTTGTGGACTCGCTGCTCGTTGTAAAAACGAAGATAGCCAATTGAAATTAAAAAAAAAAAATATATTTCCTGATCGATTGAGAATCTCAGGATAAGAAATGAATATGATCCGCCGAAAATTATAGACACAATCTTAGGTAATCTCTAAAAAATTTCGACAACAGTTTTCATATTTTCGTATATAGCTCGCGATCTCGTAAAGGTATTTCCCATAAGACTTTACCTAAGTAATCACTAAAATCACTTGCTTATTGAACGTAAAAATGGTATCGATCGGTTAACTAAGATATCCACAATTGATTATAAAATTTTCCTTGCAATTTATTTTCAATTTATTTGTAACTGGATGAAGAACGTGTTAATGTGCACCAGAAAAAATTTGCAATAAATTGTAATTGAAATTTTATTGTCGATTGTGGGCGTGCTCATTCTTAATCGATTGAGGAATGTTTGTTGTAAATTTGAATTTCCTATTTTCATTGTTCCGGCTATGGCGAGATCACATGTATTATGGGTGGTTGTTGTTGACATCTCGAAAACTAAACCATTTGAAGAATGACTGACTACAGATCCTTTTCAAGATCTTTTTATATCTAGTCACCAACAAATTATGGAATTTTACATGTCTTGTAACTCTCTCTTTTAAAGCCCCAATGTGGAAAAAGCTCGAATTAACCCATGCGACAGAATCTGTGTTTTTCTCGGTAGTTTATGGTAAATAAAAGCAAACACAGATTCTACGCATCACCTTCGGAAGTAAGTTATCATACACATGAACCAGTCTATTGTATAAAATCGATTAAAAAATACCCGAAATCCGAAATATTATTGAGTGTTATTCGAAATATTATCTCGTGTTACATTATTTCTATCTGTTCGCTAATTTATGGATGCCAGGCCAAAAAGGAGCCAATGCTGTGTCACATCGATGCAAACAAATAGTAATGCAAAGTACTCAAGGTTGATGAGTAAGCCGCATGGTCCAGCACTTCCCAATTAAACGATTTTCACCTATGGCGAATAGTTTTTGTCTACGAGCGGATGGACAGATGTCATGTGATGTAGCAAATGGTTGAAATCGATCAATTACCATTGGTAGCGTTTAATTTTAACCATTCCGATAGACTATAATAACTAATACTGGGCCACATTCATGTGGTCCTGCCAAACATAAAATATGGTCTTCCTGCCAAAGCGGTTCAGTCTCGCAATCGACGCGGATGATAAGTCCATATTTATCAATGAGTGTTTTTGAACAGTGTGTCGTTCAAACCGGTTAATTGTTACTGGTAATGTTTGGCATCAGCCAGCCCGCCACGTTTTAACAACTAAACAACTGACAAGACTCTTCTTGTTCAAACAAACGCAGAGTATTCCCATAAGACTATAACGGTTCTGGCTGACGATAAATGTCGACGGCATGGCTTGCCATGAATAGACGACATTCAAGAATTTTTGCATGCATGGAATTCTCAGCTCAGTAACTCAATTTTCCATCTCCATTTAAAGTAGGATGGAAAGAAGACGTGCGGGCAAAGAAAAAAATGTTGTCAGCGAATGCTCTTTACTTGGCACCAAACTCGTCATTTTTTTGTAGTTAGAAAAAGTATTTTTACTTTGTAGTATGTGTTGGTATGACAATTCCTTATTCTTGCCAGACGTCCAAGCTTTAAACAAAAAAAACACAACTTCAGACATACATGTACTCTATACGTGATGTTGAAGTCATTAATGGGCAAATTCCGATTTCATATTTACATATCTGATAAAACCAAAGACTTCTTTCTTAATGACATGGGGTGAGGTAGGGGGTAGGCAGAGCCACTGATGAATTAAACGAATTTATGAAAGATATGAAAATTTTATATATATATATATATATAGTGTGTAAAGAGTATTTAGAATATCACTCATACGTACTGAAGTACAATTTTACATTTAAGCTCTTGGCAATTTTAATTTTATTTATGCTTTTCTTTGACTTGTATGAAAATAAATTCCAATTAAAGAGATCGTTGACCTGACAAGCGATATGTGACACATATAAAATTATTAAAATATATATATATAAAAAGAATTCTTTATTTATTTTTTTTCTTTTTTTTTTAAAAGAAAGAAGAGATTGTACTTATGACCCACTTATTCTTAAGTAAATTTTGATAGATTTTTTATATACGTGCGTATATATATATATATATATATATATAAATATATGCATATCTGTATATAAGTTTTCTTTTACATAAGTACGTGTTCAGATTGTTATGAGATATAGTAAATATTTACATATAAGAAATTTGTACCTACTAGTAAAACTATAGATAGCTTTTTACTATGATTGCATGAACAAGTTTTTGCTTTCCTTTTTTATTATTTTTTTTTTGCTAATAATGATGATGGGCTGAATGACAGCAGAAGACAAGCCGCTGCATGGATACTTCGATTTCGTCGCTGTCTGACATTACTTATTTTGGTTTGCTTTGTCATCGCCGTCGCTTCGTGTTCGTGCTTGCCGTTGCCAAATACTTAAGGGCTTTTTAAAGGCGTTTATTGAGTTGTTAGTGCCTTAAGTAGTAAAAGTAATAGGTTCAATGCGCAAGGTATACACGTTTTAGAAAAAACTTAATCAAATTCTTGTCTTTTGTTTGTTTCTACAAATTTTGTAGTAAAACAATAAGGAAAAAGTAAAAAGTCTAAATAAATTCAATTATGATTCTGTTAAATATCAAGCACATATATGTTCATATATATTATCAATGGATGCATTTAAATGCTTATATAGACTGCTGAGATACGGTTATGTCCGTTATGTTCAATACTGTCGTTATTGTTGGTTTTGCTGTTATGTCTGTTGACATTTTCATTAATGACAAAGGAAAAATGTCAAAGTTGATATTTACAAAAGGATGTCATCAGTTGTTGTAGTTGCAATTTGTTATTTTTAGTTAAATGAAAAAACAAAAAAAAAAAACAAAAAAAAAGTAAAAAATTTGCATTGCATACGTATGAAGTATCGCTATTGAGCGACAGGCTACGTTGTACACAATGCGCACATCGTCGTCGGTAAGAGTTGTTCAAAATTCAGTTGATTAAAGTAATTTGTAATTATGATTTTTTTTTTGTACCCATCACAATTTAAGCATGTCCGTCTTCAATCGACTTCAAACATTGCAGAAACATTGAAAGCTTTTGCGCGTACGCTGATATTGAAAACGGGGTAAATTGATTGGAGGATACACCTACAGGGGGATACACCCCGTAAACTGGGAACAGCTCTGTTTTCCAAAAGGAATAAAAATAATTGGTCTTTGGATCATTGCTCATAAGCTATAGCAGATAAACCTATAAAAATTTAAAATACTACAGTAACTGGGCAAAAATGAAAGAATAATAAGCCGCGCCTACTCGGTATTATAGAGTTGCACTTTTTTTCCAAAACCTTTATTACGCCCAGAAGCAAAGTTCAAAAACTTCAAAAAGTTTATAATATATTCTTGGGCGGTCTCAAATTCGAAATGCACCTAAACATGTCTATCTGCTCCGCTGTTCGTCTGTCCGTTTGGCTAACTCTTTAGTGTCTTTAGTAAACTTTCTTCCGTTGGTGAAAATCAGTATATCGGCTGGGAATTTGCGAAAGAGTTTGGAAGTAATCTAAACATTTCAAAGGACACGTCTGCAAAGCCCGCACGTCTATGCAACAAAAACTATGAACACCTTCGCTTTCCATTTTTATTGTTTGTTACTCATCAAGTAACATCGCCCACACCATATAAATTTCTACTTTCTATTCTGAAAATCGAAAAAATCCGCCACGCCCATCCAATGCTATATGTTTTGTTTTTTTTTTTAGCCTTTTTTTGGATAACCTTTAGTGGTATAACGGATTCGGTCACGATCGAACATAATTTTCTTACTTGTTTTTTTTTTTTTTTTTTGTTTTTTTTAATTTAATAAGTTTTATTTATACATATTTATTTAGGTAGTACATAACACACACACACACACACATAAACATCGAGTCACGATGTTATAAATTATTTATGTTGAAACATTCTCTTAACCAATCTTGATAGTGAGAATTTCTTAAAGGCGAAACGATAAAGTGAAATGTTATTGAAAGTGTTTTCTTTTAAAAAAAATACCAAACAAGATATGTATATGCATATATAAGAGTAGTAGCAGTAGGAAACAGTAAAATGAAAACTAGATTAATAGAACACCTAACACTTGACTTCATTACGATTTTATATAGTATTATGCATGCATTTAGTATAAAAACATTCAGTTCTCTGAAGAGACCCTTAAAGCATGTATTTGTATACATCCAACTACGCATACTTGCATATTTAATATTCAAGTAATATATATATACATACAATGGAAAATCTGATCAACCTCCCTTCCAAATAAAAACAAAAGCAAACAAGCAAACAAGAACAACAACACATCATCACGTGAAACAAAGGTAAAAATATATTTGTGTAAAGCATTAAAAAGCAAAAAAAAAAGAGAAAAAAAAAGAAAAAGTACAAACTGCAACAAAACCTCGTTACTTAGTCTGAATAACCGGAAATTCAATATATGTATATGTGTACTTAAGATATATCCCTGTCTCTCTCCCTCCCTCACCCTTTGTCTGATAGCACTTTTAAAACCATAGGCCATATATACAAATATGCTGCGCAACGACTGACTCATCTCGCTCTATATAAATATTTTCTAACTCTATCTATCTATGAAAACTTTTATTTAGATATGAATAACTTTCGTTTTTGTATATATATCACACAGACACACACACACATGCAGACAGTGAAATTACTAGATTTTCCGAGACTTTATAAAATAAAGCAAATAAGCTTTTGGAGATCCTTTCTTATCTCGTCTATACCGCGCATCAGATGAATCAACTCAGCTATATTTGCCCGTCTGTCCTTTTGATGAAATCGATCTTGCAAACAATTTACAGGAATAAAAAAGAATTTTTTTTTTCCTTTACCAGCTTCGTCAGGTCAAATTTGAAAATTAATAAAGTCAGACATTGTACAGGTTTGCTTGTAACTGCCAAAAACTAGTATTCTTCATAAGTTGGGAATTGCATAGCTGCAGAGTTCGTCATGTTACGCCTTTCAATCTCAGTTTTCCGTATTGAAATCTCTGTGAAAGTGAGCTAAATCGGATTTAGGTTATGCCTAATGGCACACCGTTACCAATTTTCGATTATATAAACTCAAAAATGTAGCTTGTAGTCTGAACTATTGCTTGAAAAATGCTATCAAGAAACAGAAAAATGTGATTTTAAAAAATACGATATACAATATGCACCGTATGACCGATATATCGATAACATTGGCATGCATTATTTTCTCGTTATGTATTCAAAGAAAAAATGTATTTTATATTCCATAAGGTAAAAAAAAAATAAAGGGAACAATGGAACGCTGCATATAAGCTAGTGATGGATATTAAAAGTTTTGATTACAATATATTACAGGTATCTTCCGATCCAGTCTAAAAATTAATATTAAATAGTATATAAAAAAAATGCTATCAAATCGCGTAGAAACATGATTTGAGAAAATACGATATACGATAGCACATACGATACGATATACGATACGATTGAGGAAATTTGCCATATAAAATACGAGAAAGAGGACGATTGCAAAGACAAACCGAATTGAGGCTGATGTGAAGACATGCTGTATACAGGTAGAGGTTTCGACCAAAACTCGACACAATATCCTCGTGATAAGTTCGAAAATTAGTTAAATCCAAGCAGGTCTTCACACAAGAATACTAAAAAAATTGAATGGATTAGGTAGTAATGCTGTCTCGTATAGGATAGAATTCAAGGAGAGGCTTTGCGCGATATTTATATTCCTAAACTAATGATTGGTATTAATAGTGTCGACTTAGGCCGAATATATTTCTCTTGTTACACCCACCACCAAACAGTAAATATATATTCATTTTGCCATAGTGTTTGCAACACTTAAAATGAAGGCTTCAAAGGCCCATAAGGTACATATATAGATTCTTGATACATTCCCCTGTGAGTCTGTATGTGAATATTTTTAATACTCTCAGTAAAGGTTATTGGCTTGAAATTTAGTAGAAACATTAAAAGTTCTTGCAGCCCCCTTAACAACTCAAAATGAGAGATGATAGCTTATGGCTAGTGGCTAGTGCTCCATTCTTTATTTTTAGTCTAAGAATTCATTTCGTTGGTTTAAAAAATTATAATAATAATAATAATAATAATAAATACTAAAAATCGGTTAAATCTTTCTATGGCCACACCCACAAGAAAGTGTAAACACAAAGCATATTACTTTCTTTAAGCACAAATTTGTGAGATTTTTCCCATCGCTCATAAGCTAAAGTTCCCAAAATACTTCTTATGGACTACCCTTCTAACTATTTGCGTGCAAAAATGGGGAAAATATCCGTCACGTCCATACAAAGTTACAAGTGATCAACTTTTCGCTTTTTTCTCATTTTATTCTAAATAAAACCTATTACCTGTTAGTAATGTCTGGGGAAAAGTGTTAACCTCTGCAGGGATGATTGTTTTATGGCAAGAAAAACTTAACTCTGCTTTTCCTTTGTACGATTTATTAAAAGGAATTGAAAAATAAGTGGAGAAAAAACAAAAATGAACAGAGAGAATTCCACATTTTTGGCCAAGGGTTTGAACAGGTGACGGATGCTGATCTAATAACAATAATTTGCAATAGCAATCGTATCCTACTGCAAGGTGAGAGTGTGGAATAAAATGGGTAATATTATCATAAGATATATCTGTGGGTGGGTGTACAAGGTTCGGCTATACCCTCATATAATTTCCTTATTTGTTGTTATTTGGGTCAGTCGTTACTGTTACTGTTAATACATGCTTGGCGTTGAAGCATACAAATATAACTAAAATAAAGAGTAAAGCATAGCTCAATAGTATACATTTGTCGCCAATCATGCACTTGTTGGTATTTCGCATTCAATTCAGAACAAAAACAAAAAAAAAAAAAAAAACAAATGCCTTTCCATGCGTTCGTATTCATTATTTCTATACTATGAGTCGTTGAATTGTGTGAATGTGTGTAAGAAAAATTCACAAAATATTTTTAAATTGATTACAAACAATAACGGGAACAATTCTAGGTTATGTGGCTGTGAAAACTTTAGCTGCAACAACAACCATATACAATAAAGTGAATGTAAAAGTTCTCGGAATCTCCTGCACATTACACTGCATTGTCAAATGTTTTAGACCTTAGACGTTCACACACACAATGATGCGTTATTCTGTTTTACACGTAAATAAGTCCCATGGGGTGAACACAATGAGAAGTCACGTTACCATATTATACCATAAGGAAAGGTAAACAAATCTGTGTAAGTGTAAACAAGTGGTATACGGTTTGAGTAGCAAATGTAAAGAAATTAATATAGAAAATTACAAAAACAAAATTAATTGTGCAAAAAAAAAAGAAGCATTTTCAAGTTGATTAGCGGGCGAATAAAAGAAATTAAAATAAGTAAGAAATGTTTTCTTTTGCCCATCATCGTTATAAGATGAAAAAAAAGAAGAAGAAATAAATTTTCATATTCTATAATATCGGACGGGCGCGGCTGATCTGTTCTATTTTCAGAAGACATGTGAAAATATAAATGGTCTTTATGTAGTACTGTATGAGTAGCAAGCAAATTATACGGGAAGCAAACGTGTTCACAAGTTTTGTTGCATAGGTCTGCGGCCTTTGTAGATGCGTCTTGGTTTGATCTGGGATTGGGAAATTTTCAAACTGCTTTGCAATTTTGTAGGCGATATCTTCCTTTTTGCGAAAGAAAGAATATTAATCACAGACACTAAACGTTTGGGCAGACGGACGAATGGATAGACGAAAAAAAGGACATACTTAAGTACATTCCGAAGTTGAAACTAATCAAGAACTTATATACTTTATGGGGTTTTTCAAGCATGCTTTGGTTTAAATTTTGGTACACTATAATATTAAGTAGGCGTGGTTGATTGTTTCATTTTTCACGAACACTACGGAATCGACTACAGAATATTCGGCCAATTTGTTTGTAGATTTATCTGCTGTATTCTACGTGTAATGAGAGAAAAAACATTCTTTTTATTCCTTTTGAAAAACGGAGGTGTTCTCAGTTTGCGTGGTACTGTAAGTGTGGCCTTCGCCCGATTTGCCCCGACTTCAATATTTAGCTGCATGTACGAACTGTCAAATTACTTGTTGAGAGCTTCATTTTTGTGGCCAGCAGAATGTTTGCAATAGTCATTATGCAGACGGCAGATGGACAGAGGGACACATGCATATGCTTAAAAAGATTCAGAATTTGATGCTTATGAAGAATACATATAATTTACGGAGTCCCTGAATCTCTCTTCTGAGCCTTGGAAGCTTTTTGACAAAATGAATACACCCCTCGTCCTCCTATCCTATTGGCAAGAAACTTCATAACAATTCCGACAAAGCGTTCGTTTCAATTAAACGAATGATTTTTTTTATATTATTATAGAAATTTTTGTGCCAGGAATGCACGCACATGCCCACGTATTGATTGTGTCTTCTTCGATATTGTGATGTTATCGCCGTGATCTTCCATTTTAAATGGACCTCTCAACTGTGAGCAAGATCAATTAGAAAATGTGCGAAATCCTATACATAAATTTGGCAGTTGTCTATGTAGCACTTCTCAGCAAATGTGAATTTAGAATAACAATTGAAGATTTCGACAACATGTGGATCCTTCCTCATGGCATTGTCGCAATAGATGGCAAAGAGAAAAAGATCTCTTTTTGTACCCGACACCATTTGTGGTATATTAAGTTTTTGCGGAAGTGTGCAACACCCAGAAGGACTTGAAATAGATCCATCTTTTATTACAACCATCGATTCAGAATCACTTTTTTAATGGATCTAAGCTTGTCTGTCCACCTGTCTGTCTTGTATTCTTATGTTCAACCTATAAGTCGCAATTTTTACAATATTTCGATGAAATTTGTTACATTAGTGTGTTTTGATCCAAGGACGAACATTGTTGAAAATGGTTCAGATTGGAACGCTTTTTCGTCTATTTTCGGCATAATGCCGTATATTAAAAAGTATTAAGCGAAGTAAAGTAGTGTATCTAATGGTGGACCATGTCACAATATAGTGTCTGTTTAAGGTTATAAGGGTAAGTGCTGGTGTTTTAATGAGTAAGAAAATGTTTTTGACAATATTGACTTTTTAGACCGGTTTTCTGTGGTGTTATTGGGAGTCTACAATTTTGCAGATGTGTACGTCAAAGCTTATGATTCACTAACTGACATTGGTGTTGTGGATATCTGGGCAACGAATACTGAGTAACGAACTGGATGTTCTCCAATCAAGCACTCTACGAAACAATCTAAATCTCAGAATTGTTTCGCCAAGACTCTTATTGTTTCATACTTTGGAAATTACTCCGTAATTCGATACAATTTAATGAAACAATTTGGTAAATAATTTAGAAACTAATCACTAAATCGGCTTTATTGTGTTTTTTCATATTTTCGGAAAGTAATGTATACGATAAATTGAAACTCCATATAATATAATGTAAATATGTAAAATAGTGGCCTATTAGTGGCTTTATTAGTGATGTTAAGCATCTTAGAGCACCCTTAGCATAGCATAGTTATTCATACAACGAGTAAAGCATTATAGGTGAAGTGCCAGAAAAATCGGTTCGATGCGAATCATTTTCAGTAGGCCAAGGCAACTCAGGTGGAACACAAAAACAACATGCAATACGTCAGGTGGACATACGGACCGACAGGCCCAAATCGATTCAGAAAGTAATTGTAAATCGATCGGTATTTTAAAAGATGGGTCTATCTCACTTGCTTGATTTCTCCGTGCAATGTGTCAAATTGCTTGAAAGCACTTTGTAGGGCAATTAAACGAATAATTTTTAATTTTTAATAGAAACATACAAAAACACTATAGTGGGACACTGCCCACAACTAAATATTCTACATCATATCGTTTAATATAGATCACGGCATTTTAAATGAAGGCCTTGTATTGAAAGTAGATTGAAAAAGTAGTCCTTCCCGAAACATTTTCAATAGCAATTGTGGTTGAACCAAAATCCATCAGTGTACAATATTTCGTCAAATCATTTGAAAAATGATGCGCTGTACGTTGAATTAAAAAAATAGATAGCGGACAGACGGACAGATAAGCTCTGATAGATTATATAAAATGTTGTTCTATCTTAAGCTCTTCTGGGCTTTGCGTATCTGCACATAAATTTACTTTACACCGAGTGCTGTAGAGTAGTGTATAATTAGATAAAGAAAAGTCTTTTATCTCTTCTTCTACCGAGGAGTAGCGCATCATAAAACTTCAAGCATTAGGTAGGAATTTAATCTTCAACTTTTCAAATCAAGTTATTCACTCATATCCCTCTGGCAGCCGGAAATTTAAAGGAAAAGAAAATATTTTTCCAATGTTCTGAAAATTTGTTTCTATTTGTTATTGTTGTTGTTGTTATATTATCACAATTCGACCAAAGTAATGAATAAAAGAATTGTTTTGGAAATTCAATTGTGTTCGATTCGTTTTATACCGCACACATAACAATAATGATAGTTTATTATTTTTATGCATACACATTAATGCCATCGCATATACAAACACATATACATACGCATTGGCACAATATGGATACAATATTAACAAGTGACAAAAACTGTTTCATTTTGAATGCTTTTTGGTGAGCCTTTTATTGCGGTAAATACATGCGCGAGCCTTATCGAGTCAGGGTCTATCATTCTGCATCCAATTATGCTTGCTTGCTTGCTTGCATGCATGCATGCATCCAGTTGTGATGTTTTCTGTTGTTCTCTTTCTCAATTACAAAAAAAAGAGAAAGAAGAAGGGATTAATTTAATTAAAATCATTATTTATTTCATTTCATTTTTGTGCGCGAAAAACAAAAATCATTTCAATGGCGTTGATGTTGTTGTTATCGTTGCCATTATTATTCACAGTTATTGTGCATTTTATTGCATTTCGTTAAGCAGTGCAATTTAATCGCTCGCTTACAGACAACACAGTTCTACATGCAAATACTTTGATAAATGTTTTTGCTGTTAGGTCCAATGACCTTTTTTTTTGTTTTTATTTATTATTATTTCACATTTGCACGTTGAGTAAAAAAATCATCAAAGAATTGTTTGCATCAAATCCCATTGTATTTGCTTATTGACCTTCTACGTTTGCGATGCAAATGATTCTTCAACGATTGATATCTTTGCTATGCTACTTATATTTGCGACGGTTCGGCCAAAAAAGATAATGATGGTTGAAGTAATGAGCGACCATTCAGATTGTAACTATCACTTATGATGATAGATGATTGGAGGGACTCTTAGCGAAAAGAGGAAAGAAATGGTCACAAAAACACAAGATATTAAATTATTCGGTTGATGCTTGAGCTTTGCGATGATCTCATTTCGAAAATCCATAGCTCAGGAAGTCAGATATGTAAAGTTCAATGCAAAAGAATCGAATATTTTATAATCGTCACGAGTAATGAAAAACCGTAAACGGCCCTTAGCCTTAGGGGCATAGGTTAAGCCCCTTTTCATCATCAATCGTATGTGTTTAGTAATGGTCCTGAATGAATGGTCCTTCAGAGGCTTTTGTCAGATTCACTGTACGTATGGGTTTTAATGAATATTTTATATATAAGCTATCGTGGGGTTAGCTCATCGTCATGCGTAGCTCATATTTTATTTTCTTTTTTTGGGCTATCCCTGCTGCGGTACATTTACTATCCCTATTGATCATGTATCTTCTTTCGTAGGTATTAACCATCCCGTCGTCCGATCGTCGGCCTTTTTCGATTCTTTTATAAGATTCCATTTAGTTTACGGTGATGATTGGTCGCAAAAGAAATTTTCGAAACGAAATCGAGCAAATAAGCATTTTTCTTATACTTTTTTTTATCCTTTTACTTTTTTTAGCAAAAAAGTTCACAACACACATAAGGATCCTGCAGAGATCCTGCAGAGTATATTTATTCGTGATCAGTGTCAAAAACTGATTCGATGTACGCAAATCTCTCCGTTTACTCGTATGTCTGCTCATGTATCCTCCTTTCTCCCTCTGTTCATCGGTGCTACATCGGTTCGTCTGTCCTTGTGACTGTCTACATCCTCTCTATATATCCTCTGCCGTGTCACTCTGCTCGTCTCTGTTCGTGTATCGCTGCTCGCCATCCTCTCCGTTCGTCTGTCCTTCTGTCTCTCTATTCGCCTGTTCCCCTATACAGCCTTTCGTGTTACACTCCATTCGTGCATCTCTGTTCGCCTTCCTCTCTGTTTTTCTGTTTCTTTCTTCGTCTGTTTCTTTGTTTGTCTGTCCCCCTGGCTCCCCATGCGTCCACTTCTCTATATGCCTGTCAGTCTGTTTCTTTTTTGTCTGTCCCTCTGTCACTTTGTCTCCCTATACGTCTGCTTCTCTATACACTTCCTCGTTTGTCGGTTTGTTTCTCTGCTCGTCTTCTTCTCTGTTCGGCTCTCCCTTTGTCTCCACATACGTTCGCTCCTCTGTATACCTGTTCGTCTGTTTCTTATTTCATTTGTCGCTCTGTTTCTTCGTTCGTCTTTCTCTCTTTTCGTATGTCCCTGTTTTTTTCCGTTCGCCTTTTCCTTTATATGTTTGTCCGTCTGTTCTCTCGTGTCACTGTTCGTCCCTGTCACTTTGCTTCTGTTAGTTCTCCTTTCTGTTCGTTTCACTCTCTGTTCGTCGATATAGTATCTTTTGTTGTCGTTCGTCTGTCCCATTACATTTCTGCTCGGCTTTTTCGGTATAGTTTTGTTTGTCTGTCCCTCCGCGTTGCATTCCAAATTTTCGTCTGCGTCTTTGTTCTTCTGTTGGTCTCTTTAACTTCCATTGTCTGCGATGCCCGTGGTAAACATTCCACTTATCACAAATATTAACACATGGGTGGCAAATACATTGGATGTTGTTGAATATAAGTCTGTATTGGAAAAAGTCAGTGAATGAATGCGAATGAAAGGTGACGAGAACAAAGCAATTCCGCCACAATCAAATCTAATATTTTTGCTTGTTTTAAAATAAATTTAGGAAAATTACGCGATATTATCGGTTTCTCTTATCGAAATTTTAAAAATGAAAACATATTTGTCCCCACTTTGGAGTGAAAAGCTGATAAGGAAGTGAATAAATTGTGACTTCTCCTGATTCTTCATATTTCTGAGGCAGTGTTAGAGCTCCTAGTAAGCTAATAAAGTCAGTTATGAGCGTTTTATGATTTTTTTTTGGCGAAAACACTGTTCCCTTTATGTCATAACGTCCATCTTAAATGCAGACTTCGTGGTTGTTGTTTTCGTTGTTATGCGTTTACAAAATAGTTTTTGCTCTAAAGGAAAATATACGTGAGTGAATACACACACACACACACACATATATATATATATATATATATATATATAGACACATATTTACGTACATATATTTTCATATATTCATGTATACGTTTCATATAAAAGTGTGTTTGTGGGTGGGTGTGTGTGTGTGTGTGCATTTTGTGGTTAGCCTTAAACAGAATCGACCTTTTACAGTCAAACAAATTGCACTCGTTTAAATTTTTAATGCCATAATGTATTCACATTTCTCCCTCACCATCAACACCAACACATGGAGAAACTATGAAAGAGTGGAAAAATGTATACAAAAAAAATAAAATAAAAATAAATAAAAAAAAAAATATTCTCTACATTTGTTTATGGTTATGTGCATTAGACATAACCGTAACTGCGTATGTGCGTATGTGTGTGCGCGTGTGCGCGTGTTGTGTGTTTATATGTTTGTGTATTTATGTGCGCATTCTATTTCGTCGGAAATTTATAATAGTGTACTTTTTGACCGCTTTTTTTTTTTTTTTTTTTGTTGAGTATTTGTTTTTCAGTTTGAGAGATGCTTCGAAATGAACGATAGAAGAGAGAACTGTGGACTGTGAGGAAGAGAGCGAAGAGTGTAAAAAATGAAGCATATACATAAGCACAATTACAGTTTTATGCAGACATGTGCGTGTGTGTACATTTTCTATTTAAGCATCAACATAGAAAAAAAAAAAAGAAGAAGAAAAAGAAGAAAAAAAGAAATCATACATATCCGTTTGCTAATGCTGGCCCTATTGCGTTACGTGTGAGTACGCAAGATTTCCAAAGGAGGTGAAGGTTATTTCAATTTGGGCGGTAATGCCTTAATGTCTCGAGAGTGAATTAATTTCTTTTTACAATTCAGATATATATACGTATATATATATACGTATGGATGTATATATGTATATATACGTATATAGAGCAATTTTGATATGGATAAGAAAATTCTCTTTTATAATGATAGCAAAAAAAAAGAACAGAAAAGAAAAGAAAAGAAAAGAAAAAAGTAACTTCCAACGAACTGAAAATGTCTGTTATTTTATTTCACTAATAATTCTTATCAACTAAGACTAAGAAAAAGGTGCATTTCCCCTAAGACATTGATTTGCAAATTCTTTCTGTACACTTTCTAACGAACTTAACTTCTCAATTGTTTTTTCTTCTGTCTTTTATTCTTCTAATCCTTAATCTGACCATGACAACCTCAAACCAGACACATCATTGATGACGTAGCAAAGATTGATAATACTTAGTTGGGAAATTTTGATGCATTCTCCGCACGGATTATATCGATATTTCACGTCTGCACCTGGCGTGAGGCGTAGATCAGACGAGTTCCATAGAACCGTTAGTTATTAATATAGTTGAAATGGGCACCTCCCGGGCTTGCAAGATGATCTTGCAGGGCATAGGGGCTATTCCAAGCACTCGACAACAGAATGAAGGTTTAGATATGGTCTAAACTTTACCCCCTACACAGTGCAAGCACCTCTAATTATTTAATGCGCCCGCATTTGTGGATAACCACAACCACCATGAGTACTCCCCGAAGGGCCGCACATCAGTGGCTAAGCCTCACACCTTGGTTAACGTGCTGCGTTCAAAATGTGATCGATCGTACCAGCTTCTAGCGAAGTTTCCACATGGTAAGTCAGTATGCAAGCGAACCGCGAAAAATCTTGGCAAGCATCAATCTGCACTTCAAGCAATGCTGTTACCTCTACCCACTTAAGCAGGGTTCTTGTGACTTTGTGAGCGGTCAAGCTGACCTCGTGGATTCCATAATTCATAGCATACTTCAGAATTATCGGCATGCGCGTGTCATTATGTTCGTAGTTTCAGACTTGTATACTCCCGAGGAAGCCACCCCTGTTACTCTCCCTCTTGAATTTATTGTACTAGGAGAAGTAATCAATCTAGACACGCTAGGCATCCATCACAATACACTATCGGTAGCTGTTCGGCAACCAACTGGTTGTGTACTGGACCTCTTGAGTCTCTGACTACATCGGTGAAGAAGTCTGCAAGACTTCTATACCCTCGATGACAATCCCAGGAAAGGAACCCCGGGAGAGGAAAGCTGGGGAAGCACTTTGCTTTATACTCATTATAAAGTTTGGCTGATGGTCTAAAGCTGGTGTAGAGAGGAGATTTCAAAAATGTTTCTCGCCGATTAACCCTGGAACTTTTACAACAGCGGAATTAAGAAGTTAATCTAAAAATGACAAAGGGTTTTGAATAATAAATGTGACAAGAAAATCTCCTACCATTTTTCTTTCCCAATTATTATTTCCAAGAAATTGTGTTGTTTCTTAAAAGAATTAAAACATCCACCGGAATATCTAGGTATTTAAGTCCATCTAAGCCCCCCGTTAAAAATGCACTGTAACATAATCTATTAGAATTGTAATGTATTGGAAAATGGTTACCCTGAAAAGAGTATTGTGATGGCAACACTAAATTAATGAACTCTTGCTTTGCTTCTCCTTCTCGTCGAATTTTTGCTTTTGATCACAGGTGTGAAATAAATTAAATCGAAGTCATTTAAATGGGACCCACTGTTTTCCGGCTTTACAGCATATCTGATATTAGGTGGCCCTACGTTTAGTTTAAGCATTTCAGAGTTAATTTATATGAAATATGGTAAGTTTAATATAAGTTAGCCCTTATAGGCCATACTTTCAAGTGTAATGCATTACCCAGTGTAGGTAAAGGGTAATCTCCATTCGAACTTAGTGAAGTGACTTCGAAGGATGAGGAAACAAGTATGGCAGCGGTAGATTTACAGTAGAAGTTAAAATGGAAGATAGTGGCATGATGATAAGCTTTTGCTTTCGAACCCTCAGTGTGTGAGTCGCGGTAATCGCACACAAGTTAAAAAATCATTGGTCCCCTTCGGTTGGGAAAATACGTCGAGCAAATCGAGATAGATTGTTAAGTCTGCATTGGCAAAGACATCTGTGTAAAAGGCTTAATTGGGGAACAACATACTAAGGGAATATTGGAAGTTTAGGAGTTTATGAGCCGAGTAGGTAAAAATCGTTGCTACAAAGTATATGTTCGCGGGTTCAAATCTTAATGCGTTGGCGTTTATTTTGATCGTAACCATAGTGACTGATTAGGCACACACGCACTTCCATATCTCTCTCTCTCTTTTTCCCCACTTCTTTCCGACCGACCTCCTATAATGTGAATACGGGACATCCCGTAAGTGATTGATCATAAAAGGTTAAAATAGTACCAATGTTGTTATAATGGTATGGAATGAAAATTGTGAAAAGAACCCGAAAAAACTCTATTCCATATGAGTAAAAACGTTTAAATGAAAGTTAACAACATGACAATGTTAACGTTTGAAAATGAAAAGACGCATGGACATTATGAAATTGTAAAGATAGGCAAGCTTCTTACCTGAATGCCAAAAATGAAAATCTGAAACAAATGTGTGCATTTGTAAGTTTCAGAAAATATGGATCCAGCGTTTTCTTGCTCCAGCAATCGGTGAAAGACAAGACTTATTTGAGTAAGAATCCAATCAAATAAATGTTCTTGGCAAGTAACCCGATAGCTGACGAACAATCTTTTATTTTAACTCTTGCAAGGTATACGGACTTTAGGGAAAAGCAAGACTTTCAGTTGACTTAACAAAGTCCTCCATAGCCTTGCTTGCCTTTGATATCTCCAAGTGTGGCAATCCGTATAATTGCATGAAAAAGCTGGTTCTAAGCTAAGCTATAATCTTAATAAGACTTTGGGTCGTTCACCTTTTTATTATCTCAAGCTCACGAAAGTTGTTATAAAAGATCGAAATTTAATATATATGCATATATATATAAATACTTTTTATAACGACAATTCAGGTACAAAAGCTAGTAAGAATATTTTAGTCTGGCAATACCAACAATTAGATACGCTGGACTATTTCACCTAACACAGATCTCTATTTTTTTCACGATAAAGTACTAACGATTATCTCTTATTCTAACCTAGGGGCATGCTTTTAATGCAAAGTCTCTTAGATGGAAGAGGACGCGAAGATGACTTGATCTAAAAATGACAAAATTATTCTTCTTGTCAAATACCTTCTTATCATAGCTTACTAAAAATTGGACTTTGTTACCACACAAAGGCTTTGTTTCCATGAGTGCCTTTACACGGGGTGGATACCGAAAAGGAGCCCCACTCAATCCAAATATGATATTTTCTACGGACCAGTTTTTATCATAAAATACTAAAAAAAAGAAACGTATTAGCATGTAAAAGTTTATATTTTATCGGGACCCTTAGCAGTGCTCTGTTGACCTAAATGATCCAAATTTGATATAGTTGACTTTTGCGTCAAAATATAATTTTGGACAAATGCTCAATGTAAGATATTAAGAATTACACCATTTTGTAATATAAAGGCTCATATCTCCTAGGAAAGGTTATATAAGAGTCACTCCAAAATTTGTCCCATCCGATTTAAAGTTTACACCACAACTTAGAAATCCTAACAAACTACTACTTAGCAATTTTTGAATATGCAATGTATTTCATATAACGATTTTGCCCGAAAACGGTCGTACGTGGTGGTAGTGGTCGTAGAAATAATCCAATCTAGTTAATTTTTAACAGCGCTTCTCCATGAGCCGAAACACGTAAGGATACCTATTTTAGTGATAATCTTTTGAAAGTTAGGACATACAGTTTGAGCAACTACCTGGATGTACATTACATGGACCGACGGACAAGTATGATTGAATTGGTACAAAAAAAGTTTGTGAATCAAAAATATAACGAGCATAGTTCGAACACAAGAAGTAATAAGCTATAACTTGAGGCTTGATTAGTTAAAAAAAAAAAGAAAAGAATAACGGACTTTACTTACTTTGGGTCCTTTAATCCTAATAAGCTGTAACCTGTGGTCATATATTTATAAAAGGCTTGATAGATCTTTAGTTAAAGAAAAAAAAAATAAATAAAAAGCTTTAAAAATCCACATTGATGGGAAGCCCCATTGGCCTATTAAGTACTCAGGTTAAAGCGATTATAAGTATTAGATTTTATATGCTTCTTACCTTTCTATTTCAGAAGCGCCAATCATCAACTGCAATCCAAAATATAAAAACACGACAAACATTCGCAGCCAAAAGATGGGCACCGGTCATTACTTTTGGGCTTTATTCTATTTTGCCAGTTTATGCAGTGCGTCTCTGTAAGTACAAAAATCAAACAAAAAAAAAAAAAAGAAAAAAAAATTAATCCTTTTGTACAGATCAGTTAAATTAAAGAATGAATGCCTTTTCTATATTTTGATTTAACTTTAATACATGATTTCTTAATAAATGGTTTTTTAATTTTTGTCGGACAAGACATTTTGGAATTATTGCAATATTGTGATAATTGAAATTGAAAAAAAAAGAAGAAGAAGAAGAAGAAAGTGCATATCTTTGCTGAAATAACGAAGATTTGCTCTTTCAAAAATTTATGATAAGTGCGGCTGTATAATATCGAAATGAACAAATTAAACTATGTACATGTTATTGTATATTAACATAACATACGTGTACCTACAACCATAAAATTCTATTTATTTGAAATTTGTATTTTTTTTTTTTTTTGTTAATTTACGCCAAAAAAAAAAAAAAAAAATTTGTAAATATGTTCAATTGTTGAAAATTTCAAAAAACAAAAGCAAAAAAAAAAAAAAGAAAACAAAAACATTGAAAAAACTTTAAAAAAAATGAATTAATTTTTACTTATGCAATATTATGCGTTCGTACATATCATAATTTCAGAGCTAATAATGCCAAAATAAATTTCCGAGAAAAGGAGAAAAAAGTCTTAGATCAAATTTTAGGTGCAGGCAAATACGATGCCCGTATTCGACCATCCGGCATCAATGGAACGGGTAAGAATCATTTTTATACACATATAAATGCATACATATATACGTTCTATGAAGTTTATAAGAATTAAATTCTATTTGATATAAAAAAAATAAAAAAATTTATGATTTTTATTTTCAATTTATCATTTCAACATTATGTATATAGTGGAACCTCGTTTAAGGAGAGCAAAAAAAAAAATTTCCTTCTCTAAACTAACCTAAGATACGATAACGCTTCCCGGTGTCGTTAAAAGAGAATTTATAAATTTCATGTGTAACGTTTTCCTTCCTGCAATTTTTTTTTAAACCTAGACTAACCAACGTCACGCCTTTTTAAAACAAGGCGTTATATGGGAAGTGGTCGAAAAAGTAGCCCTATTCGAACCATTTTCAGTAGCGTTTATCCTTTGGCAAGAACGCGTTTGTGTATCAAATTTCATCAAAATATCCCACCCTGTCGTTGGCGAAAAAGCTAAGCAAAGATACGCTAAGCAATATTATATACAATAATTTAGAAAAACATACATACATATATATATATATATATTTATATATGTATATATATACATATACATCTACAGATCTGTGTCGGTGTGCTTTACGTCTGCACCTGGCGTAGAGCCTTAATCAGACGGGTTGCCTACAACTATTGGCAATCGAGAGGTAAGTTGATTGACGACGCCTCAGGGGGAGAGACAGTCCCCATTGAAGGGGGCCTCTCTACCCTGAAGTACCGCAATAGACAATGGGTGTGGGCCAAATTCTCGTTTAGTGGTCTACGTTGAGGCCTATTTTAGCACAGCCACCACGAATACTCCTCAAAAGGCCGTAGCCAGCAGTCAGCCAAGAAGGCATTCGTCCGGCATTCCGATGGGTAGTGTGCATCTTCCTGCTGGAGCAATCCTACTTTGGGCAACCTGACCCCCGTGAACACCCTTTAACTTCTTGGCTTATCGTTCAAACTAGAACTTACATCAAGCTATACAGCTTTGGGTGATCTCATACTGTACGTTTTTAGCTCTTGCCTTTGGACTATCCACACGTCACGGACGGTCAAGCCTAACTATTCTTTTTCAAGGGAAATTATGCTTCCAAGGTTGTCGTCGCACAGCACACACGCCCACCTGTGCCACAGCCCACTTGATATCGCTGGCCATCATCATTAGATGACCTCCACCAAGAGAACCAAATAGGGAAAGAAATGTTCCTTTTCAATTTAGAAAAGAAGCCCCTTCCGACTAGACCCCTTCCGCTTCCAATGAGAAAAACCTATTGCTAGGTTATAGATAGTAAGCCGTAAACCTTTCTTTGCCATTGACTGTGCGACTCTTAAAACCAAAGGAAATACAGAGCCATAATGCACCAGAAAATGTTTTATAGGGAGCAGGTTTCGCCACGTCTATGGATAAACCAAGGGACCCCATAGTTTCGCTCCCCACATATACATCTACAGCTTATCGTACTCTTTAAAGATGGGGGACTCTTCAGCATCGACAAGATTATTTCCCCCCAAAAAAAAAATATGCATGCATTGACAGCCTTATTAGGATAAAGGTTTGAAGGCACGCGCACTATCACTTTAATTGAGTCAGGAAATAGTTGCTTTGCTTTTACCAATTTCTCATTCTCTTCTACCAAACCCTTCTCCAGAAGTATTTGTGGCGGAAATCAATGCTTTTCGATGATATTAGAAAGATTTCAAAGTTTTGCACTTTAAAGCCTTACCAAAGACACTATAAGTTCTCGCTGTAAGGAGAATACGCTGAGTTTCCAAGCAAGAGTTACGAGAACACAAGGAGTTTACCTTTTGACAAGGTTTCCTTCCTTCCTTCTTATTACTACGCGTTAACACCTTCTGGTGTAAGATTTCCCTAAACAGAGCTTAAATGTCTTCTAGTAAATTATCTTTCATGTGTCTTTATTCCTCATTAGGTGACATGAATATGTCTACAAAGGTGGAATCGATTTGCTTAAAACAATTTTAAAAAATTTTTGTAGCGGTTGTAGCGGTGTTGCTGAAAGAAGCAGAAACTAGATCTTCATAATCCAAAAATCCGAGAGATGATTGTCGTGTAAGCCTTGAGATAGCTAAAAAGCAGAGCAGAGAGCTGTAAAGTAAAATGTTAAGAGTCTTAAATGAAATCGTAAACGGATTAGTAAGCAAAACATTTGGAGAAACTGTAAAGGGAACTTTAAGCGAAATGATTAGTGAAGTCTCAAATGAATTTTGTATTGGAAGCATAAAGAAAAGCATTAAGCGAAACGTTAAGCGAAACTGTGGAGGGAAGTTTAACTGAACCTTATATCAAGAATGGACCGAAAGCGGAACATTAAGCGAAACAGTAAACGGGACTTTAAACGAAAATTGAAGTGAACATTAAGTGCAGGGTTAAAAGAAGTGGAATAATAAATGAAACCATAAGACATTTCAAACAACTTATAATGATACTTCTATGCAAGAGTTAATAAGGCGCCTGGAAAAGGCAATGAGAACATTCCAAGAATATTTGATAAGGTGGCAGTAAGCGTAATAAAGTTGAGTGATCGAAAAATCAATGACTATTGATACATGTGTATGCATGCTAAAGCAATTACTACAGCACGCATATTTGCGTATGTAAATAGTAGATGACTAGCATAGCAGTAAGCAGTGGAGAGCTGATAGAATAAATGAAGAGTAACACGAGCAAAGTAACGTGCAAGAGAAACAGAGAGAAACAAACATCAGTCGTTGAGTGAAAGCCGGCGGGTAAAGTCTAAAGTCGCGCAGTCGTTAAGTTTTGTTTAATTTTCTTTATTATTATTTTTCTTTGTATTTAATTACTCGTGAATTTGAATTACTTTTTAATAAGCGAGAAGGAGACCACTTTACAACTAAGTTATAGTTACTTAAGCTACGTGAAGATTGTTGATGTATTGCGTTGTGTTTACGTGAACCGAACGCAACTGATATTTCGTCTGAGTAAATGTGCCACGAACAGTTGCGTTAACAGTGAAGCCTGTTAACAGTCATGTTATTGTTTAATGCACAACAGAAACATTAAGCAAATCATTACATGAGACTTTATATGAAAGTTTACTCGAATGTCAAATGAAGAATTTAGCGAATTTTAAGCGAAACCATGGATAGAATATCAAGCGAAACTATAGTAGAAAACTTAAGCGAGTGTTAAGCATAGCTTTGGACGAATTTTCAAGCGAAACTGTAGTTGAAAGTTTAAACGCAATTTTTTTTTGGAGGAGCTTTTGAGGGAGTTGATGGAAAAAAGAAAAGTTAATTTTGAAGACAATGTTTTAATGGAACGTTAAGCGAAAGCTTAAGAGTAGCTTTGAATAAAACTTTCTTTGAGTGCCAAAGGAAGCGTCACTTCATTTTCACTTCATGTGAAATCTCATGCGGATCACGAAGCGAAATTATAGAGAAAGCGTTAAGCGAATTTTAAAGATTATCCGAAACTGTAATGTAATCTTTAATCTAAAGATCGTACGCGAGTCATTAACCGAAATTATAGAGGAAGCCTTAAGCAAACCATTGATTTATTCGTTTGCGAAATGCTTATGGCTATGAAGCGCGGCGGCTCTTTAAGCGATGTTCCACTGTATATAAAAAAGAATATTTATTTATTATTTTATTGTGGATAAAAACTGATTAACTGATTCGTATATTTATTGATTTATTTATTTTGTTGTTGTTCTTATTTCGGTATAATAAAATTTCTCTATGAATTATAAGTTTATTTATATTATCAAAAATGATTGAAAATTCGAAAGAAAAGCACAAATTTTTGTACACATTGGTTAAAATTATTATGAATTTAGTTAATTATAAAATTATACGAAAATAATAAAAAAAAAAAATTAAAAAAACAATAAATTTAATTATATTAATAATATTTAATTCATTTAATTCATATAATTAATTTAGTTAATTTAATGCAAACAACAAAAGAAAAAAAAAACGAATTTATTAAAAATCCCACTAAACCATCCATTTGTGTTGGAAATGGATTTTACTGAACTCTTCATTTAATTAATAATAAATGTTTATTCGCTCTATTTGTAGTAAATACATACGTAAATTGCCTTCAAATTTTTATGCCTTTTAATATATAATTAATTATATATATATATACATATATATAGAGCAGTAAAGTTCCTTTCATTATCATCGTACATCCTCATTACCTTTCATTTTATTCATAGCAGAAAAAAAAAGTTTCAATTCATTTTAGAAAATTTCAATAAGCATTTAATGTATATTTATTAAAAAAAAAAAAAATTTATGAAAAAAATGAAAAAAAAAATAAATAACTTGTGACACAAACCGAATACATTACAACTACATACACAGATGGTCCCGCTATAGTCAGAATCAATCTTTTTGTACGCAGTATCATGACGATTAGTGACATTAAAATGGTAAGTTCCCGCTGCGCTTAACATTTTTCTCTTCAAATATATGTATATATAAATATGTAGAGCATTCCTAACCAGCAGTTATTCTCAATTACATTTGCTTACATATAAGCACATATATACACCATCTTTACTATGCATATCATATATGTGTTGATCTCTCTCTCTCTCTCTCTCTCACTCTCTCACTCACTCTCCCACTCTCTCTCTCTCCTCTCAGTTAGAAGAGTTACATAATAATAATAATAATAACCGAGAAAATTATTTCATTTATACCAAAAAAAAAAAACAACAACAAATTTCATCATTACATCCGTTTGTAACCTTCAATGTATCTTTGTTCACAAAAAAAAGCCCAAACATACACACTCCCACACATTAATATCTTTACCGCCTAGATTCATTAAATTAACTTTAGCGTCTGTTTTTTTTTTTTTTTTAGAGAAATAATACAAACTTACAATTTCTTCTCATTTTGTGTTTTTTTTTGTTTTTTTTCTTGAAAATAGAGATTTTTTATATCATGTTTTCCCCTTCTTTTTTTCTTTTCTCAATTAATTTATTATTGTAACATCTGCTTAGCTAATGATTAAATTCATTGTTTATTTCTTTCTTTTGCATATACTTGACGAAAAGTTTACATACCTTTTTAATTGCAAAATTTACGATACGAAAAATACGAAAAAAAAAAACAAAATAAAGAGAAAAAGTATTTAAAGTTCTTTACGTAATAACACTAATAATAGGTTTAGCAGAAAGTTTTATTTCTTTGTTTTTTTTTTTTGGAATAATACATATAATATCTTAGTTTATTGAGCCTTTCCGCAATTGTTGTTGTTGTCAAAAATGATTTCGCTCTAACATGATCTTGACTGCAACGTCGTTGATCAAAGATGATTTGTCCGCATTGGTAGGAATTGCTACGTACCAAGTCTTTGTTTTCGGCTTCAAATCTCAATGGGGTAGAGTTTTCTCTGGTCGCAACTATAGATGTTATAAGAGGTTTACATAGTGTTTGCCATGATTGCTTAATCCTACGGTGCCCGTTGGCCCACGGAGTGAAGAAGAGTCGCTCATTCCTCATAGGTAGCAAGGCTGCCCTGCCGTTTCAGGATAAGAACATGCATGTGGCATGCTCGTTCCCCTGACTAGGGCGAGGCCTATCTAACACCTCAAAATGTAATGTTCTCCCGATTTTGGGAGCAACTACCGCAATGGACCGCTCCTGCTGTTAAGGCGCAGGTGGAAGATTGCTTCTGGAACTCCTAACACTACCACAGTGAGTGCTCAGTCGGTAAAGGTGCAGCACACCCACTAGCCCTTTCTCTTCTCTCACTTCTTTCAAGTTGCCACTTTATTATATGAATAAGGCACTTACTTACTTACACACTCTCCTCAATGGATTAAAAAAAAAGTATGGGTCAGGATAAGCACATGTATGTGGCATATTCTTTTCTCTCTGACTCTCTGCCTATCTAACATCCCAAATGTTTAATGTTTTCGCGATTTTGGAAGCAATCACAGCCACCACGAAACCCTCGCAATGGACCACTCCCGCTGTCAGGGTGAAGCTGGAAGATTGCTTCTGAAGCTCCTAAGACAACCACAGTCAGTGCTTAGTGGGTCAAGGCACAACACACCCGCTATCCCTTTCTCTTCCCTCATTTCTTTCCCGTCGTCACCGTGTTATACGAATAAGGGACTCTTCCTGAATGGCTGGTCATATTAAAAGAAAAAAAAAGTGTGGGTCTTGTCAGAAAAGTCGAAATTTGCACTTATTTGCTTATTGAGCTGAATCAAGCCTTTCCGCAATCACTGTTGTTGTCAAAAAAGAGGTAGCAATTGCTACCTACCTAATATGTGTTTGCGGATTTAAATCTCAATGCGATAGAGTTTTCTTTGGTCGCAACTAAAGTGAAAGCTCAGTCGATAGAGGCATAATACACTCATACTAGGCTGCGGCACTTCCCTAACTTTTTCTTTTCCCTCATCACGTTATTGCACGGATAAATGACTTCTCTTGAATGATTGGTCACATTAAAAAAAAAAGCAGTGTGGAACAGGGAAGTCGAAATCACTTATTTGAAATCTCTCCAGTCATTTGTCGTTCCATGTTCTATCAGAGACTGTGCTTTCATCAAGCACTTTCAAGAATTTTGTAGATGCGTTTATAGCATTTCTTCCTCGTTCGAGTTCATGCAATATACAGCGACATAAATGTATTTCGCCAGGAGCCACGCGTACACAATGGCGTCTCACTTAATTTTAACATGAATCATCTTCGTTTTAGTTTATTTGCTAGGTCAGTACATATAAAGAGAGAGACTAAGCACATACTTGTTGAAATTTTTTGTAAAAGTAACGGACAAAGCTTTTCGGTGGATCTAATATTAAGCTTAAGTTTTTATTTATATTGTCTTTCTTTATACATACATAGACTTGTCTAGAAAATTCGTCTAAAGAAAATTCGTTTAATAAACTTTTTATGTAAATGTTTTACTATTGCTTCCAACTTCTTCTCAGAAAGTTGAAAAACGCCTTTCCTGGCAATTATAAAAAAAAAAAAACGTTACGTTATGTTACGAATGTTTTACAAGTTTTTTCAAATCTATCCTATCTCCCACTTACAGGGAGGTAGTTCTTTTGAAAGTAAATTCACTTCCTCTTCTCTGCCCTGGACTTCATTCACCTAATTGCTAAAAATTTGAAAAAGTTAACAATTAAGAAAATTAGATTCGACCTATAAAAGAACTTATAAAAGATTGAAAAGAAAGGAAGACATAATAATAAAATTCGGAGGATGTGGCTGATTTTTGCCATGTTTTGCGAATGATTTTACGGACATTTACATCGTCTATCTCTTGGAGTTTATGAGGAACGGGTAGAAGACACGGAAAGCGTGGGTCGCGTAAACATGTAGACGATTTAGGCGTATTCTTTGACCTATTTGGACCACATTCAAGTTCTTTTGCAAAACTCGTAGGCGATATCTTCTTCTTTACGAACGGTTTACAAACTTTAGATAGTACCACAGACACTACCCAGTCGAACAGATGGACGGAATTTCATCCTGATCAAGAATATGTGGACTTTGCGGGATCTCTGAAGCTTCCTTCAGGGCGTTGCAAATCTTTTGACAAAATTAATTTAGCTCTCATCGTTCGGTGATGAGTATAAAAAGACTATCGAAAGAAAAATTCCTTTGAACTTTTGGTTAAAAAAAACGCCACAATCTTTTTCCCTTTTATATTCAACTCGAGAATCTGAAATATATATCGATTTAAAATGTGTTTAGAAGAAAGGGATTGTCCATAATTATCAGGAGATATTCGATTGCTTGATGCGAAGGCATCCTATCGTACATGTCATTGTAAAAATAATTTTATATATATTTGAACGATCAGTAACTTACTGAATACATACAGCGTGTAATCTAACATATAACTCAAAAAGTCTTCGGTCTGACACATATATAAGCGATCATCGTTGAGCGATCCCTATGGTGTCTGACTAACATCAACCTATAGGCGATATGTGTGACAATGAATCGTTATAGGATTTTTTGAAGCGTGATTTTGCAGTCCAACAAGTCTAACACGACCACTTGTGCCAGTTATAAAGTTAACTGGGATCGATCAATGTTGAAGTCCACGATCATGAAGGATTTTAGATTTTTTATAAATTTTCCTCAGATGATGGGCCACGAAGCAGCAGACTAAAACATTTTTTTTGCTTTTGAATAACACATTCAATAACTTATGTGACTTCTAGGCGACACACTACTACAACTTCGATGGGCTTATATATATATATATATATATATATATATATATATATATATATATATATAAGCCCATCGAAGTTGTAGTAGTGTGTCGCCTAGAAGTCACATAAGTTATTGAATGTGTTATTCAAAAGCAAAAAAAATGTTTTAGTCTGCTGCTTCGTGGCCCATCATCTGAGGAAAATTTATAAAAAATCTAAAATCCTTCATGATCGTGGACTTCAACATTGATCGATCCCAGTTAACTTTATAACTGGCACAAGTGGTCGTGTTAGACTTGTTGGACTGCAAAATCACGCTTCAAAAAATCCTATAACGATTCATTGTCACACATATCGCCTATAGGTTGATGTTAGTCAGACACCATAGGGATCGCTCAACGATGATCGCTTATATATGTGTCAGACCGAAGACTTTTTGAGTTATATGTTAGATTACACGCTGTATGTATTCAGTAAGTTACTGATCGTTCAAATATATATAAAATTATTTTTACAATGACATGTACGATAGGATGCCTTCGCATCAAGCAATCGAATATCTCCTGATAATTATGGACAATCCCTTTCTTCTAAACACATTTTAAATCGATATATATTTCAGATTCTCGAGTTGAATATAAAAGGGAAAAAGATTGTGGCGTTTTTTTTA
>CCAG010001659.1:0-35625 GCA_001077435.1 Glossina morsitans morsitans
CAACTTCGGTGTGCTAATACATATATATATATATTTTTATTCTTTTTTTTTGTATAACGCATTCTTTCACTTATGTGACTTCTGGGCGCGAGACTCTACAACTGCGATATGGTTGCATGTTTTTTTTTTTTTTTTTCGTAAAGAACTTTAAATAGAATTTTATTTAATAACAATTACATAGAGAAATAAAATTTCTCTTATTATACAAAAGAAATTTTGAATTTTCAAAAAAATAAATAAATAAATAAATAAAATGATCTTTAGCTTATGTGACACAAAAGTTATGCTTTCATGTACTTTTATAAAAAGAAAAAAAAAAGAAAAGAGAAAAATTTTTTAAATTTATTTTCCTTCTAATTTCTTGCTATTATTTTGTTTTTTTTGTTTTTTTTTTTACAAGAGAAAGACGACTTAGAAAAAAGGAGTTGAATCTAAAGTCATTTATTTAAAAATAATTTCATTTTTTTCTTTCATTCTTACTTAGTGTGTTTCTGCATTAGTTCAACATTTGTTATTTAATTCATTTAAATGATAGAACAAAAAAAAAAAATAATAATAATAAAATTAAATAAATAATTAACAATTTGAAATTATTTTCACACCCTTGTTATGTCTGGTTGCAGTGTAAACAATAAGGAATTTTTTTTTCTTTGTGTTTTTTTTTTTTTAATTTCCATTTGTTTATTGCAATTTTAATTCATTTCAATTTCAAGTTTTTCGAACTAATTTTTGCAACACATAAATATTGCAATATAAACAGATATAGATCGGAGATTTAAAATGTATGTGTAAAGTATGTTATATGAATATATATTTTAAATTATAAATTTAAGGTATATAAAAATTTTTAAAAATATGTATGAAAGCGAATTAATGGCAAAAAACGAATTTTTCATCAATCAAGTGATATACATTTATATACATATATTTTTATTATTGTTAAAAGAAATGACTTTTTGGTAGCTGTTTAGTTAAGTTAAGAAAATGAAGAAAAGAAATTATGCGAAAAAACGAACGATATATATACAAATGCGTTATGCATATAAGTATACGCATATATATACGTATATGTATACATACATGTGCATATGTACATATATATATATATAATAGTATGCATATGTATATATATATATATATATGTTTATATACATCTATGTATGTATATATGGATGTATGAATACATATATATACATATATATATATATACCTACATTTATGTATATATACGTATAAATGGGTAAATATATATACATACATGCATACATATATGTATATATATATATATATATATATATATATATATTGTTGTATGCACAGATGGTCCAGCTGTTGTACGCGTCAACATATTCGTAAGAAGTATTTCAAAAATCGATGATGTTACCATGGTAAGTGCGCGTTGGATGTATGAATGTATCTATCGTCCTTACGATGATAACGTTTATTTATCACATACCGTATACCATGATATATCTCTTTCTCTCTTACTGTACATCATTAACTCTCTTTCCCCTTTGCTCTTCCTCTCTCTCTCTCTCACTCTCTCTGTCATTCTCTTTCTTTTTCGCTCTCTCGTTCTCCCACTCTCTCTCTCTCTCTCTCTATCACTCTCGTTCTCTTTGTCTCTCTCTCTTTGTCTGTCTCGCTCTCTTTCTCTGTATATCACTCTTTATGAAAATGCGAATTTATTTCAATTAAGATAAAAGTGTTAAAGGGGAAACAATACGTTGTCCTTGCAATAGGCTCTTGTTTGTTAGTGTCAACAAGTATCGGTATTATTTCATTTAAAAATTTTGCAAAATCTGTTCGCTCGGAAGTGAAGAGACTTGCATTTGTCTTTGTCGTATAATTTCGCATAATGAACATAACCGATGATTTTTATTGTAAATAAATAAAATTCATTCTCTGTCTTTATCTATCTATCTATATATGTTAACTTGATATTAATCTCTGTGTAGGTTCCTGGTTTAGGTTTTTCCGTTTTTTTTCTCTCTCACACCTATACCTCATTCTATATCTATTACGTGTAAGCGAATGCTATAAAACTCTTATTTACATTTATTCTCTTATCTTTTTCATATATAATCGAAATTCTTATTATATATAATTGATTATTTATTAAAATTTTTTTTTTTCGTCTCAGTGTGATATTTTTCAAATATCTTAAAATATATATAAAGTAAGTAAGAAAGCTTTATTTTGTAATAAAATAAATCGAGTCACCAACTTAGTTCTTACGATTAGGTAATTGCGATTTGGTAGGGTGCATCCATTTATCAAATTGTAGGAGAGAAGGTAGAAATCTTCAACCGAAGAAGATGGAAGATTAAAGTCCTTAGGTAAAAATGTTATTTAGAGTTTTCTTTTTTTCCTCAAAAGTGAATAAAAGTCTTAGACAGTGTATCTGATGGCCTAAAAGTCGATAGGTTGAATGAAATGACAAAACATCACAAGGAAACTATTGCAATTTTTGTCGCTTAATTTAGCCCAGGAAAGATCGTAGAATCTGTAAGCAAAGATGTCAGGTAAGTGCCGAAAAGCATAACTGTTCCGTAGCGCGCTACCTAGGAAAGAGCGTAACAAAGTGTGGACACGTTAACTTATGCAGACTCAGTAGAGAAATGGGCCGTTAAGCGTCATTTTTCATAAAACTCATGAGAACTCTTTCGATAAAAAATTCAGTCAAACGAATTGTAAAGATACCTGGGGAAATTGTGTTGTTATTAGCATGTGCCGCTTCGAATGACAGATTGCCTGGATGTATGAATTCACAGAAAGCGCAATGAAACGCCGTAATTGGGTTACCGCATAGCCAAGCCATGCGGATATCAAGCCGGCATATCTGGGTTCAAGTCCCAAACCATGCACACTTCGTCACGACTTGCGGCTATTCTTTATTTTTCTCTATCTTTCTCTCCCCTTCTTTCTCACCGATAGCTATTACAATTATACGGGTGACATTAACCGAATGACCAGCCATTCGAAAAGTAAAAACACTAAGGGGGGCCACGACTGCATAGCCTTAAGTTATTTATATAACCTCTATCAAAATAAGTCTTTATATACTTTAGTGGTCGAAAAAGTAGCCCGATCAGAATCATTTTCAATAGCGTCCGTCCTTGAAACTCAATACGCCAACATACCAACTTTCATTAAAAATTGTGGCTCGTAGATTGAATAAAAGAAAACAAGATGGACAGGCGGACAGACAATGTGTAATAAGACGTGGGTCTACTCTAACTACTTCTGAGTGTTACATAACTCTGTAAGAATTTAAGATATCCTTGTACGACAAACGGTATAGAGTTTATATTATCATTGAAAGGAAGTTTGTAGAACCGTCTAAAAAGAGGTATAGGGCTTATATTATTATTAAAGAAACTTCGTGGGATTGACTAAAATTCATATGATCGATCTAAAGTTGTTTTCATAAAATGCAAAGGTGAGCGTGTTCAACCATACATTTAGCTTCTAATCGAATACTTATTCGACTTGGACTAAATATGATTTGTACTTGATGCAGTCATTTTTTTTTATCTGGCTTTAGCAACTTCGTTTAAATTTTGTCTAATAGAGATCATAACCTATCTCGCGTGATATCCGTATTTTGCTTTAGGCGCCCTTCTTTTACGTCCACTTCATATCTTCATCAGACCAGTTTTAAACATAATGTTTTCCGATTGACTTTGTTTTAGAACATTAACTTCTTATCAGCAACGATGGGATTGGAATAGCTTGAGGGTAACCGTTTACCCCTAGAATTCGATTAGTGAAATTCTTTCTATTTTGCTCGTACGACTCCTTTGGTTGGTTACGATCTCTGCAGGTGTTACATCAAAGATCGATGAAAAATCTTGATTTTATCGCGAGTAGTTATCATTGGCAACCATAACCGAGTAGGTAAGAATCGCGACTAATAACTCAGTATTAACGGGTTCAAGCCTAGATGTGATAGAGTTTACTTTGGTCGTAGCTATAGTGAGTGTTCAGTTGGCAATAGGTCACACAGAGCTACTTTGCCGTGGCGACCTCCCGACATCTTTCCCTTTCATCACTTCGTCTTCTCTTTCGCCGTTACCGCGTTTCGCGAATAGAGAGTGATTGGTCATATAAAAAAAAAGAAAAAAAAAGACAACTAGTCAACCGGAAGACACGAAAACCATATTTAACATATATAAAAAATATTTAATAATAAAAAAATTTCGCATATTGTTTAAGTCAAACACTGACCGTAATTGACTTATCTAAGGCTTTTGTCTTTTTCTAAGTCACTATAGGGTTACCAGAGGTGGAAGTACATATCGCTTGGTTTAAGAATACTTTGCTATTCGAAAAATTCTTTTTGTAGATCATCACCTTTCATTAGGTCTTTGCAGAAAACACTATAAACTTATCCATATGACTATGGTGGCGATAGCTTTCTTTCTTTCTTCTTTCCTTTTTTGGTTCGTACTTACTACTACTATTAATATGAAACTATTTTTAAATCTTTAAAATTTGACTTTATTTTACAGCAAATAACGCATACACACGCGTATGTGTAAGTGTACTGCCATGCGGCACCAATGTGATATTATATTTGTTACTCTATATAAAATATTGTGTGACTGTTATATTTCATTAAAAAAAAGAAGAAGAAGAAAAGCATATAAGAAAAAAGGCAAAACTCAATTTTGCAGGATATTCCAATAAAATATGGAAAGAATATATATTTGTGTGCTTTATACGTAATTCCTCTTTAAGCCAATAAAAAATATTTAAACTTAATTAAGTTGAAAATTTTCACTTTTTATCTTTTATTTATTTATTTATATATTTGTTTTTTTTTTTTGTTTTTGAAAGTTTGTTTTAGTTTTCTTTTCCTTTATTTAAGACACACACACACACAAACTTACGTCAATACGTGAAAAATTTAAAAGAAATGCAAAACAAACAAACTCTAATATGTGGCATGAATTTTTCGATTCATCATAAAATTATTGAAATATGTTTTAATACAAATTTAAAATAAAAACAAAAAGAAAAAACGCATTTTTTTTTTCATTTAAGATTTTTACAAATATTTTTCCTTTTATTGCATATTTTTTATGTTATTTTCAACATATATTTTACTCGTATTTACTTCGTTTCATTATCAAAGATCGAATTCATTATACATATCGTAAAATTGTTGTTGTGTGAGGAGGACCTGGCAGGCGTGTATTTCTTTTTCTATGTTTTTCTTTAATTACTATAAAGTTAAGTATTAAATAAATCAAATTTTTGCTTTAGGTTATACATATATAAATATTGGCTAATTTTACTTATTGTTCTGTTATATCGTCATATGTAATTACTTATATACATGAATATATATATATATATATTGAGATATATATATATGATATTTATGTATATCTATATAAATAGTAACGAGAAGACATATTAAAAAAAGAAGTACTTTTAAAAATATGAATCTGTGTACGGTGAAGCATTTGGGTTAAGCAACATGTTTCAGATCATGACGAAAATATGAAGTAATACAAAAACATTATACTATTTTTGTTATATGGAATATTACCTTAGCAACATTTACGCAACAAAATTGTTATGTAGTACTTCATGACATCCGATGTATACAAGTGCTATGAAAGAGAGTAAGAGAGCGTAAAGCAGCGATAGTATGATGTATTAAATGGATCGATGCGTTGTTTTCGGTTGCTGCAACAATGCGTGTCCGAAATTTCACTGGAATGAGATCACAATTTATTCTTGTTCTTCTTTTTTATTTGCCTATTCGGTATGCAATGTTAGCGACTATACAAGTTCTTATCTTATTTGAAAGGATTTGCATGATGTATAATTAAACATTCATAACGATGTACTAGAGTATATTTATTAGTATATTAAGTCGTCCGATTCTAGGTTGCAGTATACATGTGTCCATCTTTTGTCGCTGTTAACAAATATCCTACACGGCTTATGCCCGTCCATTGACGTATATATATATATGGCCTATATCACGACTTCGTTTGACTTTCTCTTGTAGTATGAGCTACAGTAAATGGTGCTGTTGGTTTCGAGAAAATAATATAAGGTTTATCTTTCTCCAATGTGTATTGATCGATGTTTTTAGTAAATTTTCATGAAAAGTCCTTTCCCTAATGCTGATTTAAATTTTATGTATGCTCATACAACAGATGAATGCAATGCAAGTTCACCATGATGGCACAATGAAGCACGAATTGATTTCTCTCTTCATTGCACGAAGGCACGTCATACCGAAATTGTTAGTCAAAATGAGTATTGTCGAACGCAAGGCTTTTGAAGATCTTTCTTTTTTATTATTATATGACTTTACTGAACGACATAAGGGTCTTTATTATGTCGTTTGTTTCTTTTGATAAGTTTTACTTTGCTGTTTAACCGGAGGCTATCAGCGGAAAACACAGTTGTTTTCTAAAACCAATTTTAACCCATCAAGGAAGCAGAGAGTAGAACAAATGATGGATCATTTATTAAAAATTCTGTGGCACGTATTGGTCAAATTTATCATACTTCCCCAGGAGCATGACTTTTGGTAGCCTTAGCACCCGGCAAATGGACACGGGTTCGAATGCCACTCTGGTCCATGAAGAAAAAGACCATTTAAATATCATAGACTCATTAATGAACAATGCTTTAGGGCGGATAACAAGCTATCGCTTAATTAACCGAAAATCGTTAGTGTTGAGGTAGTTGAGGCAAGGTTCGAGTTGTAGGGTTGATGCATTAAAATTTCTCAACCCAGTTTTCGCAATTTTCCGGATCATCAAAGCATGTGCGGTCTGACCATGATGGCCGACATAAGTCTTTATGTTGAGCAATTTTGACCGATATCTTATTTAAAACGCCCAATATTGTTAAGTGTGACACTAGTGATCGGATTCTAATGTTTTATCGGGAGCCGCCTAATGTGCGATTGATGAAATAAAAATTGTACGCATGAAAATTGTAGACTGAAATCTCATCTTTTAAACGTACGTTAGTATAACGCAATTCTATTAGATTCCACTTATTAGAATCGAACGTCTTAGAATGAATACCATCTACTCGTAAAACTGCATTTCCGTATTTCCTTCTCAAACCAACAAATATTACGGACTTATTTAGAGGTTATATCCATTTGTAGAGAAATTTTTGAGGATTTGTTTTCGGACTCTTTGGTTTTCTTGGTTTTTTTTTTTGTTACTCGTAACTGTTAAAAGTGAACCGGGTTTGGGCGAATTAATCACGAGGTCTTAGGCTTTTTTGAAATATTCATATCAGTCCTGTCACATGTCCTCCTGAATAGCCGAGTACGGCTACTACGGAACTACGATTACCAAGTCAATGTTCGCGGATTGAAATCTTAAGTGCGGTAGAGCTTTTTCTATGGTCGTAACTATAGCGAAGGTTAAGTCGGTAAAGGCGCAGTACTTATCGATTGGGCATACGCTCACTAAGCTGCAGCCCCCTTATTTCTTGCTCTTTTCTCTCTCCTTTCTGGCAGTGATTGTATTACACGATTAGCACGCATTTCCCGAGTGGTTTAAAAAAAAAAATATGTGCTTGTGTTTGTTGATTTTTGGCGATATAATTCAAATATAGTAGGTTGGGTGCAAAATAGAGCTCTATTCGCGTAATAAGGTGACGTCCAGAAACAACTGGGCAAAGAGATACAAATCTTGACTGCGGTCTAGTGGGTGAATGCCCAATTGAGCTTTTACTGACTAAGCACTCGCTATACCTACGACCAAAGTAAACTCAGCGGTGGTGAGATTGGAGCCCATGAACCCTAACTTAGTAGTGGCGATTCTCACTTACTCGGCTACAAAGCAAAAAAAATGTTTATGAAAACATTATCCAAAAATATAAAAAGATAATATACACACATATATTTATATTTATGTATATTTTTTTAGAGCAGTTGATACAATAATTAAATAATTAATAAATTACTTAAAACGAAAGTAAAAAAAGAAAAATTTTTTTACTCTTCACATCGGGCTGGTATATGTTGCCATAATCGAAACTTATATTCATATTCATATACATGCTGCGCTGAAACATGTCGTGCAACATGCTTTGCCTAATAAATTTAAATTTTTTTTTTTTTTTTTTTTATAAAACAATCGAAAGTAAGTTCTAGGTTTAAAACAATACTTTTAAGTTTTTTTTTATTTTTTTTTTTTTGGATAATTTTCGCAAAATTTTTTATATCTATACCTTTACGTATTTTCTTTGTCTTTTTTCCATAAACCATTATATTGTTATCAGTTTTGTGTGATTAAATTCAGTTCTAACTGACTGACTCGGTTGTGAAATTGTGTGCTCACGATCTAAATAAAACTAAATAAAAATATGAATAATAATTATTTTTATAAAATAAATTGCTATGTAAAAAATTTTTAGAAAATTTGCCTACTCATGTCTCTGTCAACATGTTCCTAAGGTCAATTTCAAAAATCGATGATTACAAAATGGTGAGTTCGAGTTTCACAAAATAAATAAAAAAATTTGTATATTATGTAAAGATGTGTCTTTTTCTCTCTGTCTTACTCTCTCTCTCTTGCTATCTCTTTCTCTCACTGTCTCTCACTCTCTTTCTGTCTCTCTCTCTCTTTTTCTCTCTACGTTTCTATTTCTCTCTTGACCATATTGAATAAAAGTTACTGTCATTGCAAGCTGTGTGCAAGCAGTGTTAAGAGGAGAAGTGCTCTCGAAAATCTTCACTTAAATCCCATAACTTAAGATAAAAAGACAAAAACAAAGAATTTTAATACCGTTATTATTAGGGGTTTTTTTGCTACATTAATGTTTGTGCATATTTTCGCACCACATTCATGCGTCCTATTATTAAAGATAGGCTTTCTTTGGCTATTCACTAACTAATTGAAGGTTGTTGTCTAAACTAATTGCAGTGTAAATTACGCTAAAGCGTGCTTTTAAATGTTTATTGTATCAACATAATACATTAATTTGCATATAAAACATATAATTATGTACAAGTACATCATGTAATTATTTTTATATATATAAATACCTAAATAATTCTTCAAAAATATAAATAAATAAGTAAATATATAAATAAAAAAAAAAACTTTTTGTTAATACGTGTATATGTATATGGACTACTCTTGCTATTATGTTATTTCGTGTATTAGATAAATTTATCTCTTGTATGTACATCATACATACATATAACTTTAATTATACTAAAGAATACGTACGTATGTCCATGAAGGCTATCACAATTAGGTTACTTAAATGCAAAGTATGTAAATGAAAGCTGCCCGTACTGGAGTAAGATGAAGATAATTAGTATATGAGATTTGCCAACTTGTTTCTGGGTGATGGACTCATATATAAACAAGTAAAAACAATATAGTTAGAGATGGCGCACACTACACTACTTCACTTAATGCATTTAACTATTCAATGTACATTTTAAAAATTAGATATTACATAACAATTGACCGATAAAGTGATCGGATGCGAACCATTTTCAACAGCATTCATTCTTGGGCCGCAATATCGCTTAGTGTAGTAAAGTTCATCAGAATGTCTCGAAAATTTCGACTTCTAGATTGAACATAAGAAAACAAAACAGACAGACGAAGGGATGAGCAGGTGAATAGAGAAGCTATAATCGATTCGGAAGGTGATTTAGAAGTGATTCAGTCGATCTCAAGTCCTTTTGGGTGTTGCATACATTTAGACAGACTTAACATACCATTGTACTGCATAAAAATATGTATGAAAAAACCTTCTTTACCATTTCGAAACTTTGCTTAGAAGAGCGAACTGATTTCCAAATTTTTTCTGATGATACTGATGACATTCAGTCCAAAAAAATAGCAGGAGCGATAGGTAGATTAGCAAATAGTTAAGATTTTTGGATTAGATCCGTAAATCTAATCAAACTAGATTAGTTAATTAGCTTAAATAAAACGAGATATGAACTACGTTGCATAATATATACGATATACAGTATGTGCTATGCAATACACAATCGATATATCAGGTAAAGGTATCTTCACTCTATCCTGCAAACAACGTATATAAGAAATGAAAGCAAACATTTATGTCTTTGTAAATTATTGATGGATATGAAAAGATCCGGCCCAAGTTTAACATGACTTCCTTTTTATTTTATTTCAATGTATGCTATCGTTTCATCTCTGCTAAGTGTAAATCTTTTGTATATATATATATATAAATGTGTATATAGGGACATACATAAATGTGTATAAACTAATCCATCACGTGAACGCATAATTTTTTTTTCCTCTTTCTTTATGCGTTCAATAATAATAACATTTGTTATGTTCGCTCTTATTTATGTAACATAAATTATACAAATTTTCTTTTTTTTTTAATTTCTCTTCCTTTTCCATCTTTTGCTTTTTAATATTATTTGCTGGCTTTTGCTTTCTTTTTTTCTTTTTGTTGAACTTTTTAATATAAAAATTGGCAAATTTCTGTTTTTTGTTTAGTCATATTTTTATTTAATTGATTTCGAGTCCTCTTTAAATGGGATGAACACCTTCGGTTTGTATAAAATTCGCAATACGTCGGTTAGTAAAATCTGGATTCCTGTAATAGGCATAGGATATCCTCAACTGCAGAATTAAATTTAAAATTTTAAAAAAAAAAATGTAGATCAACTTTAAACAAAAATATTTTACTAAATAATTCATTCTTAGTACTTCTCTAATAACTAACTAAATCCTATAATGCAAGTGACTCTACGGTACCATATTTATAATTATATATAAGATGTACTAATAAATGTAATTATAATTATAATAATAATACAATGAATAATAATAAAAATAATAATAATAAAACAATATATATATAATAAAACAAATAAAAGCATTCCAGCGGGTTACGACCACCATTAAATACCCTACATCATCCGACAGTTATTCATACAACGATTTTCAGAGTACGACTTTATAGTCGACGTGGTCGACAAAGAGGTTCCATTCGAGCCGCTTTCAGTAGCTATCGTTCATGGACCCAGACATTACTGTCACTGTATTAAATTTCATCAAAAGAATATTTAGGTTAAATGCAAGAAAACAAGAGGGACGGAGAGACCGATGGACAGATGGAAAAAACAAGGTAAGATCGATTTGGGAAGTGATTCTGACGTTCCGGCATGATAAAAGGTGATCCTTCTGGGTGTTACATACGTCTGCACAAACTGCGTATTACATACGTCAGTTAATATACTCTTGTATTAGTGTAGCGCATAACAGCGAAAACAAAAATTTTGAAAATAAGAATTAATAATAATAATAACAATAATAATAACAACGGCAAAGTTATTGTCAGTCTTTGTAGCATATGCGTATGGGCATTTTAGGCATGTCCTTAAGCAGGTTTGAGTCATTTTCAAATTCTTCTAAAAATTTGTAGACGATATGTTAATTTTTACACAGATAATAAAAAGTTAAACAGACAGACAGATGGACAGATGTATAGACCGACATACTTAGCTGCATCACGAATGTTACGCTAGCCAAGAATGTATAGACTCGATATCTTTATGTTATTTTTACATAGGTAACATAACCTCGTCCTCAGAATATACGTGTATCTGCTGTAGCTTTTGTATTCTCAATTTAGCTGATACTGTAGACGAGCCCTTCAACCAATTTGGCACACTTTCAATGCTAATATGCGTACAAGAACTTTCAAGGTTTTTTCTTCAAATTTGAAGTCGATAGCTTTATTTTTGCGATTATAAGGGTGTTTACAATAGACGGAAGGAGGGATGGACAGACGGTCATGCTTAAATCGATTCAGAATGTAATGGTGGTTCAAAACTGTATATACTATGTACTGAAGCTTCCTTCTGGGTTTTGCAAAATGTTTTGATAATGTCAACTTTGGTGGTGGACATGGTTATAATTATAATAATAATAAATAATAATAATAATAATGATAACAATGCGATTTATATGTTTTATTTATTAGGGTTTATGTATATTTAATGTATAAAAGCAATTGTAAATTTTTAGTCATTCGTTGTGTAGATATACATAAACTGTTACGCCCGTCCTCAATCCAACGCGCACTTAGCACATGTACGTTTCACATTTGCAGTTCAACATCAATACAATAACATTTCTCTCACGATCATTGTCATTTTATTATAAAAAAAAAAAAAAAAAAAATAGAAATAAAAAAAAACATAAAATAAAAATCTGAAATTTAATATTATTTCACTTTTGATTTTCTTTTGTTTTTCGATTTTTAATTATAATTTTTAAATAAAGCTTAAGCGTATTTTACACTTGTTTATAAACATAAAATGGTAGATTCATTTATAAAAAAAAAAAAAAAAAGAAAATAAATCGAAAAATATTACGCGAAATAACTTATTTCCTTTTTCGCTTGCGTATATCATAATTAAATTCCTCGCTTTATAATCCAATTACAAAATTTGTCTTTATCGAACAACAAGTAGAAGGAGCATAATGGGCCCCGGCCAACAGTCAAATACGCTATATCATCTTACAGTTGTTCATATAACGATTTTTCAAAATAGAGCGTTGGAAGTGATCAAAAAAAAAGTCCAATCCGAAACATTTTCAGTAGGCCAAGACATGTCAGTGTATTAAATTTCTCCAAAATATTTTAAAAATTTGCGGCCTGCAGACTGAATCCGAAATAGTAACACGGACAGACAAATGATAGGATCGACGGACAGACAAGTTTAGGTCGATTCAGAAAATGCTTCTAACAGGGGACAGGTGGACGGACCAACGTATAGACAAGCTTAGATCGATTCAGAGGGGGCTTCTGAATAAATTAGTATAATAAAAGGTGGGACAGGTGGACGGACCAACGGACAGACAAGCTTAGGTCGATTCACAAAGGGCTTCTGAATAAATCAGTATAATAAAAAATGGGTTTCTTTCGAAGTTTCATACATCCGCGCAAACTAAATATATCCTTACATCTTTATACATAAAAAATATCGATAACACATTTCAAAACTTCCAAGTCCTACTTTTCGAAAGATGGTTTTTCAATATGTCAGGTAATGTATGTAAGTGAAAAAATTTTCAATCTTTGGATTGAATTGCAAGAACTGCGTAGGTGAAAACATTCAGTCTGACGGCAGAACTCCCAGGACCGGCATTAAGCACAATGGCAGAAGACCCGTCCAAACCTCAGCTGAAATCGAGCAAAATTCTATTATTTTCTTACGATCTTCTTATCTTTCTCCGTAGGACTTTCGCTACTATTCTCTGTACTAAATTCTTATATTAATTACTGATCTGTACAATCCTTCCCTTACATCCAGAAGATTTTAACAACCACTTCTCTGCATTAGCAATTAAAAGATCGTAATTAGTAATTCCGATCGTAATCTTGATACCGAAAACAGTTTCACTATTAATTCTCTATCATTCCCTAAAATCTGATATTTAATAAATTTTTGATTATGTTTCATAGACAGATGTCGAAAATATCTTAATCGCTGATTCTTGTCTATTCTGATCTCGAAAGTGCCTGCGAAAAACTAATTTCTATTCCAATATCCAAACTATTATATTTGTATTATATATAAAATTTGAGATCTTGGAGAATGGCATCTATTCTACGTTGTGCTGGCTGTGAATAATTGAATTGATTTCGAATCTTAATTAAGACACCTTAGTAAGAAGAAGAATGTAAGATCTAATTATATTAATTCCATAATACTTGTTTGCTAACCTTGACTGGACCATTGATGAACCGATTTTATTGATTTTTGAATTTTTTCTGGTTAGAATGATTACAAGAAAAGGTAATCACAAATTTATCAGCAGACAAGAATATAAGGACCCAAAGAATGCACAAAGAAAGTCACCAACACACGTATTCTTCAAAAAGAGTATAAATCTAACAAATTCCTTGCGATGAGTATAAAAATATATAGAAAAAAAAAAAAAATACAGACTGCGGATAAGAAATCGTATACAGTTTAAATCTTTCTTTCAGCACCTTATCGGTACTTCAAACGTACTTTTGTTATATGTCGACTTTGCTCTAGATTGAAATGCTAACATTCTTGAAGCAATATGATAAGAATTGCTCGGTTCTTAATAATTGCGGATGCGGAATTTTTTACCTGATTCTGAGAGGAATTGTAAAAGGAAATTTAAGACCAAGTTTTGAATCATAATTGTTTTTTCTGGACGAATAGACGAATAGACGTAGTAGATAGACGAACTGGTAGGCAGAACAATACGAGGACAGACGGACAAATTGTCAAAAAGGTAAATGGAGAAAAAGGCAGATAGATTGCAAGGGAACTGAAAAAATTACTAATAAATGGATAGACCGTTAGGCAATTTGGCAAACTGACTTACTGATAGACAACCCAATTGACGATTAGATTGCCTAACTGATTAACTGGCGGAGGGGAAGTCTGATAGATTGATCGACAGTCTGATTTATTCACTGGCAGACAATCTAAGAGGCAGATTGGCAAATTTAACGACAGATAAACAGACGGATAGATAGACAGACTAAGTCACTGACTGGCAGATCGACGTGTAATCTACTGGCAGTTATGGCAACAGATACTGGCCGTTGAGGGAAGTACGTTTTTTGTTTATATAAAGAGAATTAGTGGTCCGTAAAGATTTATCTTGAGTTAACATGTAAATGGAAGGTGACGCCCGCGGAAAATTCGTCGGCTTATGTAGAGACAATTACTAATTCGCAAAAAATTTATCTTGAGATAATATATAGAGGGAGGGTGATGGTTCCAGAAAATTTGTGGGTCATTCCTTGGTAATGGTTACTGCTAGGACGGACAAACTTATAGATATTTTAACATACAACTTGACAGATAAATACAGACGAATAAATAGACCATCCGACTGACACGCAGATAGACTGATTACTGGCAATTATGGCAAGAGACACGGACGATGGGAGAAAATACGGTGTCTGCCTATAAAGAGAGGATCAATAGTCCTTAAGGTGGTGTGTTCAGTTAACGCATAAAGGGAAGATGGTGGTTCCGGGAGCTTTCTTGGTAGCGAGCTACTGTTAGGTCCACAGAAACGGCTGACTGGCAGACAGACTGACGGACAAACTAACATAAAACTTCACAGATAAACACACAGAAGAATAAATAGACCGTCGGACTGACACGCAAATAGACTGATTACTGGCAATTATGCCAAGAGATACGGACGGTTGGGGGGAATACGTTTTCTGCTTATAAAGAGAGGATCAATAATCCCTGATAATAATAATGTATAAAGGAAAGATGGTGGTCTTAGCAAAATACTTGGTAGCGAGCTACTGCTAGGTCCACGGAAACGGCCGGCTGGCATACAGACTGACAGACGGATTGGCAGGCAAATCACAATAAACGTACGAACGAATAGACAGACAGACAGACAGACGGAAGGACATCACTCGACATAGTGCTTTTCAAAAGGACCACTTCAAGGGAGTATGCAAATGTAAACCACTTCTTAGGCTGTGTATAATAATTATGTAAAATCAATTTGATTGACAGATGGACTTGATCGTTTGAGTTTGTTAATATTATAAAATATTTGTACATTGTGCATATTGTGTATTAAATGGTAATAAGATTGAACTTTGCCTCTATTTATTGCTCCCCATGATAAGATTAGTTATGATTATGAAAAATATAATTTATTATTATTTTATTGTTTCAATTACAGTCGTTACTTATGTTACTTAAGCTTTAAGCTTATATTCTTGGTTATAGATATTTAGTAAATGTTATTATTATTATTATTATTATTATTAAAATTTAGATAATAATTTAATAATATTCAGAAAGTGCAATATAATGTAAATTTTTCTAACAAACACTTACACTTACGTACACATACACATACATATATATGTAATGTATAAAACTGATGTATAATAATATTTGTATTATGTGAAATTAAGAGCTTAAAGTAAACATTATAAGATATTTCGTATTACAGCAGATTATATATACAAAAGGAAACAGATCGGATTGACATACAAACAAAAAAATATCGTATACAAATAATATTTATTGTATATTAATAACACGTAATGTATCATAACTTAGGATCATCTAAAATCATTCGTTAATTGTTTTCTCTCTATCTATCTCTCTCTCTCTCTCTCTCTGTCTCTCTATCGTTTCTTGTTATCTTCAATTTTCGTATTTCTTTTATTTTTCTTTTTAATTTTGTATTTAATTTGTAAAGTTTCTGCGTTCTGCGGCAATAAAGAACGAAGAAGAAGAAGAAGAAGAAAAAGAAAATATAGATAAATAAATAAATGAATAAAATAATATGGAAAAATTTCTGTAAACATTTATTGCGAAATGCCACTCGATTGAATTCAGCTGTGAAATGCGTTTAAATATTTTGTTGCTTTGTTGCTTTTACAACAATTGTGTTCGCATTTTAAAAACGCCATAATTAACAACTATTTCATAGCAATATTTTTTTTTTTTTTTTTTTTTTATGACACGCACATATGTATCATATATATAGATATATGTGCGTGTGTGTGAGTGCTTGTACCACCCCATAAACAACATGACCTGACCCTCTTCTGTTAATTTTTTTTTTGTTTTTTTTTTTTTGTTATGGGCTTTTTTTTGTTTATTCTACTTTGTTGAAAATATTATTTAATAATTCATTTTTTAATTAATATATTTGAAGTTTTATTACTTAAAGTTAATTTGTGCTTTAGTTTTTTATTTAATTATTTAAAAATATTTTTTTTTTTATTTCTTTGTTTTTGAAAAAAGCTTTTGGGCATGATTTTATCAATGGATTAATTGCATGTTTGATATTCAGTGCTTTGTTTTTTTACGTCTAGGCATGGACTTTTTTTTCTTTGCGGCAATTGCTTGTATTTCAAAGGAAAATTTAATTCGAAGATATATTCTAATTATGATCATGAATTAATGGCCTTTAAGGAATTGTATACACGCATATTGCGTCTACATGGATTCATCAAAAAGTGAAACAAATATTTTTTGATTCATCGTCTTGAATTCGTTTTATATACTTTGAAGTTGTTATTAACTCTTTGCACTCCTACTTGTTATACCCATCACCGAAGGATGAGGTGTCTATTTATTTTGTGCAAACTTTTGCAACGCCCAGAAGGTAGCATTAGAGACCCCTCAAAGTGTATATGTATTCTAGATCAGAATCAAATTCTAAATCGATTTAAGCATGTCAGTTTGTGTGTCTGTCCGTCTGTATAGTGTCTGTTGTAAATAATCTCCTGACTGCAAAATGAAACCATTGACTTCAAATTTGGCAGAAATATTGTAAGTTCTTGTACGCAGTTTGGTATTGAAAATGGGCCAAATCGGACGAAGGGAACGCCTACAGGGCAGCTTAAACTAACACCTCTGTTCTTTAAAAGGAATAAAAAATTGATTTTTTTTGGTCATTACTCATAAATTATAACAGATAAATCTACAAAAATGCGATCGTATAGCAAATGCTGTAGCATCTGCACAAAAATTAGAAATTTGGACCAAGTCTCGCCAATGTATATATATATAGTATATAAAAATTTGACTTTTTAATGCGCAGAAGCAATCCTCAAAAGCCACATGAATTATATACATTCTTTGGAATGCACGTAACCATGTCTGTCCGACTGTCCACGTATGGGGTAGCATTCTACCATTCGCCTACAAATTTGTAAACGAATTTGAAAATGAGTGAAATCGGTCATAAGGTAGGCTTAGAGCGCCCACGTGGCCATGCAACAAAAACTTTGTTTTCCGTGTTGTTTGCTTGTTACTCATAATCCACAACACATACACCTTATAAATTTCCGCTTTTATTTTGAAAATAGAATAAATCAACCACGCCCAGCCAATATTATAGAGTAAGAAAATGTAGTTCCTTTAATTTTTCTTTTTTTTCCCATGTTTAAGATAACGGTGATGGATATAATAAATTTAGTCACAACCGAATATAATTTTTTTACTTCTTATGCTTTCTTTTAATGGTAGGTAACTAACTCTTCAATTAATATGTAAAACCGGATATAAAAAGTAGACTCAATGACAAAAAAATTTAATCGTCATAAGATATATTTAGTATTTGAAGAAACAAAAAAAAAAAATTAGGATTTGAGTTCCAGGTGTTTGAAGATTTGAATCTTCTTTGGCAAGGCTTTCATAACGACAATATGTCACACATCCGCTTGAGCAGTCAAATAGGGAAGAAACGCATGTACCAAGTCAGTGTTCGTGGGTTCGTATTTCAAGGGCGATAATGTTTGCTTTGGTCTTAGCTACAGCGGATGGTTCATCTCTCTCTCTTTTTCGCTCCTTACTTCCTTCAGATCGGCACAATGTTACATGTATAGGGGATATTCACTGAGTAGTTGGTCCACATAAAAAGAAAAAATAAGAAAAAGTGGTCCTAGCCGAGAATTTTATGGAAGATTCTAAGAGCTCTTAGCATCCTAACGCCTCCATTATTGATGAAAACGTTATAGAGCCTATGCTTTGTAACATAAGAAACACCATTAACCGTTTTCACTTCAATGTCGAGTGTGGGTCGGCTACATATTTCTTCTTCTTTCAACTACTCCTACGTTAAGCTAAACTCGACTTTATGCAATTTCAAATTATTAAATGTTTTTGTCGATTGTTGTCGTTGTTGTTTGTATCGTATTCCGAATCCTTAAATTCCTAAAACTTTTAATATAATCTTTGTAGATTAATTAAAGAGTTACAGTTAACTAAAAACGAATTGTTAAAGTCGAAATTATTTCGCAAAAATTATACGTGATTCCAACGAAGCTGGCAATGTCTTGAATATGAAATGTTTGATAGAGTAATTTATCCCGAAAGTAATGCGATATCTACAGCATTTTACTGGAATCAGTTTTATCTCTCAACATAAATGCCTGTGAACACTGGAAGGACAGCATCTTTCATTCGCAAGAACAAAATGCAATTCTGTTCAATTTTGCGCTCAAGATGATATTCATGGTATGGACCTTTAATGCTTCTTCTACAAAAACGGGGAATTCCAGGAAGGGAGGCCAGTTGGAAAGAAATGAAATGAATAAATAGTGAAGTAAAAAGTTTTTCCTCTTTAAAGTTTGCACAAATTCGTAATGAAACCCAAATAAAGAGCACTAAGCGCAAAACGGCTAAAAAGACCAATGAAAACAAATACAAGTAAAAACACTGCATTACTACACTACACTACATTTCAGATCTGATGTGAATCGTCTCTGAACCAACACACATCAGTTTACGAAATTTGAACAAAATGTCTGAAAAATTTCGGTCTGGACGGTGAACACAAGAACATAAGACAGACAGGCAAGCTTACGTCGAATGAGAAAGCGTTTTAGAAAGTTATTGTGAAAGGCGTGTCCATCCCAGGTCCTGCAAGGTACTGCATACATTAATATTCCTTCGTGTCTATCACATGCTGTAAGAAATAAAACGACAAAGACGAATTTATTGGCCTAACGATGCGCAGAGAGGCCTTTGATGAATCTTTCCGGGAACTGGGGACTATAAGTGAAGAAATTATGTTTCTAGTCTTTTATACCCACCACCTTTATCTGAAGCAAGTTGGAAACTTATATTCATCGATGGCGTCACATTCTCTTTGCTTAAAAAAAAGCAAAAAAAGGAATTTTGAGGTTAAACAATAATGGGCGGACGTGCTTTGTACAAGTATTGGCGTGTCACATCTAGCGTGTATGTGGAAATGTTAATCGTTCTATCTGTTCCATTCAATGAGTAACGTCTTAAATAATCCTCTATTTTTGCTTTTGAACAAGAGAGGTCGTCTCAAATAACGTTTCACTAAGGGTGTGTTCTTTAAAAGAGCTCGCCCGATTCCAAGTAGTTGAGAGTTACGATTACAAATTCGGTTTCCGGGGATTCAAATTCCGGCACGGTCTGACCATATATTTGATATCGTAGCTATAGCGAGTGCTCAGCCGATAAAACGCATAGCACACTGATCAGGTTGCGACCACTTCCTATCTACTTCACTTTCTCCACTTGCCATCCCATCCCCTCCCCACGCAACCCACATGTTATACGTATAGGGTGCATACCTGAGGGATTAGTCACATCAAAGGCAAAGAAAAAAAAACGAAACCAGTTTTGTACGCACGAAATTTGAATATTTTTTCCAAGTTTTGAGCCGATAACTTCCTTTATTCACCTCGAGACAGTTGGATATCCTACGAGCGGTTTAACGTTTCATTAATAAGACCACTGAAGCTTCTTTCTGGATGTCCCAAACGCTTTGGTAAAGTGAATATGCCCCAGTCTTCCGATGGTGGATATGGAAAGCGAATAGACTAAGTATTGATGATTAAGTAGACAAACTTTTTCGTGAAAATTACATACATTTCCTTTCCCCTATTTAAGCCTTTGACACCTTTGATTAACTTGTGTGAATAAACTCCGCATGATCTGATAATTGATTTCAACCAATACTTTCTGACACACAGTTGGCCACAGTTATCCACCTTCTCTTAGTAATTTTCTTTGATTTAAAAGAAAACGTCTAAAGCCTAAGTTTTAGAATTTACTCACTAAGCCTCTCCCCCCTAAACGACTCTTTGCTGCTGTCAATATAATGTAAAGACTGTTGAGTGTTTCTTCATAGATGTATGTTGAGAAACTGCGTGCGATGTTTGTGCAGGCCTTGTAAGGGCATAAAAGTTTTGTTTTAATTTAGAAAATCTTTATGGAATTTGTTGGAAATTTTGCTAACGGATGCACTATGAAATGGAGATTTCTTAACCAAAATGAATCCTTTATGTTTTCAATTAATGCAAACTCATCCGGTAACCAAAATATAATACTTACGCAAATGGAAAAACATTTCCACAAAATTTTTAAATTTAATTTTTTTTCTTCACTTTTTATTTTTAATATCTTTTTTTTTATACAAAATTTTGAATCTTTAATGAATGTATTGATATTATTCCCAAATGTACAGATATAAATAATATATTTGCTTAATCGCTTTTTATCAAAAAAATAGTCGCCCCAGGGTGACTTGATTATACGCATCACCAAAAGTATTTGTAAAAGAAATCGGAACTTTCTTCTTTACTGAAACCCTATCGGTATAGAAGACTGCGAACAAAATACAACTCTGGTAAAAAAGTTTGCAAGTCACTTATCCGAAACACTTGTGATATGGCTTAGAAGGTACGAATGAAAGCACACTTGAAAGTGCTGTGATTCCCTATATGGGTTCTTAAGATTTCAGTGTCAATCGAATTCGCAAAGAAGGCTCGAAAAGACTGTGAAAAAGTGTAGAATGACTTCCAAATTTAAGCAAACTTTTGAATAAGAAGACTACGAAGAAAGAACTTGTAAGTCTGAAAATCTTCTAACTCTCTTTTTTGCCTGGGATAGGGAAGATGTGGTCCACCGATCACCGCGTTACTAACAATAGATAAACATTTTGCAGACACAGAAGATTTATCGAAAATCCCATTGACAAAACAGAGGCAGGAAAAGTATGTTTCTGAATCCCTCAGCAGCAATCCCTTTCCATGTCTCGTATGTCTCTACGGCAGCACGATCCATTCTTCTAGAAAGTGCTTTTCTCAATGCTTTTAAGCGTCGCTTCTATGCTAATGTTACACACCTTGACAGATTCATCAAGAAATATGAACATGCGATGTGACTCCCATTGCCAGTATCTAGCTTTCTAGCTAGTGTGACGACAGATTTCTCTAATTACTCTAATAAAGAAGTCTTGTTAGACCGGCTATTCATATAACCTAACGAAAACAAACTGATGTATATACCGACCGATATATAGGTGTACAAAGAGAACCTGGTAACGTCATATGGTGTTACTAGTTGCAAGCTTTCGGTGGTGCTATAAGAAAATTGCTATTTTGAAATTATGTACGTGTACAGAGAAAAACGCTAAGGAAATTTTATTATGAGGAAATTTCTGAGGAAAACAAAGGTATGCATGTCGGCCTTGAAGCATGGCTCTAAAATGTACATATGGCTAACTATTTTTTCTTTTTTTTTTTTTTACAAAGTCAATGCTCTTAGAGGATTTTGAACTGCTTATGCTTATGATTACGCTTATGCTTGTTTTTATGCTTGTTCTTACGCTTGTGCTTATGCTTATGCTTTTTGCTTGACATCTTAAAATGCTTTATATCGTTTTGAAATTCTTGAATGCTTTTATTTAGTTTAGGGAACTTGAACCATTCAATTGGGTCCCGCCCTCCCATCAACGCAATCAGTACAATTATTGCAAAAATCAATTTCATAGGTTCAACAATTTTTTCCAATTTTTCAAAACATATATATCAGATTCAAAATCAATCCTTAAACTTCATGTATTCATAAATTTTCGTAAATCAAAATTCCATGAAATCATTCCAAAAGAAAAAAAATAAGAAGAAAACTCGTTGCATTTTAAGGCGATAACAATTGAATAGAAATTGAAGAAATGTCAAATAATATAAAAAGTTCCGCAGAAATATGCTTTTGATGATTTCTACCAGAGATCGTTTTGTTCTTGCAGTTGTTAAGGGGTAACGCCATTATAAAAATTTGCAAAACAAACATTTTTTTTTTGTTTTTGACAGAGTTAGTAGATGCTTTGATGCCTTGCCATTCTTTTGATTTAAAATTTCCGTTTTCTCCCCAAGCGCTCCGATTAGGCTAAGTGAATCAAACTGGATTCTTGCTGGGAAGTAATAGGCTAATGTCTTACCTCTCTATATCTGCAAGAGTTAAAAAAGGTTAATGTCTTACCTTTGAGTTCCCGCAGGGCACTTCTAGCCTAATGTCTTACCTTTCAATTACTGCTGGGGATTTCTAGGCTAACGTCTTGCCTTTGAATTTCCGCCGGGAGCTTCTAGGCTAACGTCTTGCCTTTGAATTCCTGACGGGGAATTCTAGGTTAGGATTTCTAGACTAACGTCTTGCCTTTGAATTTCCGCCGGGAACTTCTAGGCTAACGTGTTACCTTTGAATTCCTGCAGGGGAATTCTAGGCTAATATTGTAGCTTTGAATTACTGCTGGTAGCTTCTAGACTAATATCTAAACTTTGAATTCCTGTTGGGGATTTATAGGCTAATGTCTTGCCTTTGAAGTCCCGCTGGGAACTTCTACGCTAATATCTTATCTTTAAATTCCCGCAGGAAACTTCTAGGCTAATGTCTTACCTTTGAATTCCTGAAGGGGAATTCTAGGGTAATGTCTTGTCTTTGATTTCCTGCAAGGGCTATTCTTATTATACTTGGGTCACAAAATGTCAATGTCCCGCATTTCATCAGCCTGTGGCTTGAACACAAGAAAGAAAGATAGACGGACGGACGGACAAGCTTAGAGCAGACTCCCTTACATTACAAGTACTTCGCGAGAATTTTTTACGTGTTATTTTTTTTGGAAATTATTTTTTGCTCCAATATCTACCTCATAGCGTGGTAGAAAAAAGCGTGACTATAAAGTCGACATACCCGGGTTCAACCATCAGTACGATAGACCATATTTTATTTGTGATTTGTGCGCGGTTCTGTAGCTACAGAACTGCTTGATCGGTAAAGACATATTTCTTGCCGATCAGGTAGAGGTACAACACTTAAAAATTTAAGTGTAACTCTTATCGATTGGATACATACATTCCATCCTTCCGTCCCTTACTATCTTTCTTTTGTTGCATTTTTTTGATCTGTCGAGGCCATCCCCTGAGCGATTGATCGCATAACAAACAAAAGGGGATAAAAATTTCTAAATTTATTTTTAATAACTTCATCGATTATTAGTTTTCTTTACATCTGTCCTTGCAATCCTTAGAAATTTTTCAAAAATATGCCCCTTTTTTTTTCTAAGCCGTTACCCATTGACGTTAACCCTTAAAGGACTTAATTAGCTTTTGTTTGTATATGTCTCTGGATGATCGTTTTCGTCGGCTTTTTCTGCTGAACTTGAATTTTTGCAAAATTCCAACCCGTTCCATTATCATAACAATAACAGTAAAAATATTGAGAACTATTTACAGAGTAGACTCTTTTGCTCGCTCTATCTCTATTTCTCTATCTCGCTTTCGTACTCTCTATCTCTATTTTTCTCATAATTATATATACATACATACATACATACATATATGCATACATATATATCCATTTTATTTAATACATGCCCTACATACATACGAATACATTTTCTTATGATTGAAAATCATTCGATTATCGATATTAATCCGATAAATTTTTATGGTTTTTGTGTTTTTTTTTTTGCGCGCGTTTTTAATCCAAAAAAAATCAATACGAAAAAAAATCAAAAAAACTTGTACGAAATCTTATCGAAACGTAGGAGTATAGTGTACAGTTAACTTTCCGTGAGCAATGGACAGATGAACGTTTAAAATTCGATGATATCCAGGGTAAGTTCAAAAAATTTTGGGGTGGAATATGTGAAATGAAACAAAAAAAAGTTATTATCTTAAAGGTCGTCTCAAATATTTGACATTGACCGAAGCGAATCGTGTTTGGATGCCCGATCTGTTCTTTTCGAATGAGAAAGAGGGTCACTTTCATAACATCATTATGCCTAATGTTTATATACGCATTTTCCCGAATGGCTCGGTTCTTTATAGTATTCGTATATCATTAACATTGGCTTGTCCCATGAATTTGAAATTATATCCTTTGGATCGTCAGATTTGTTCATTACGTATGGCCAGTTGTAAGTATATTTATTGACTTGAATTCCAATATATATTCAAGGGGAAGAATCAAAGTTTATTTAAATTTACAAAATTTTTCTCCTTTTTTTTCCTTTTTTTTTTTTATTTCTTTTTTTTCCCTCTTTTAGACGGTTGGACAACAAACGATTTGGTCTTCCTTTGGAAAGAAGGTGATCCAGTGCAAGTGGTTAAAAATTTACACCTACCTCGCTTCACATTGGAAAAATTCTTGACTGATTATTGCAACAGTAAAACTAATACGGGTATGACTTTATTTGCCTCATTGTTGTTACTCTGTAATCATAAAACTTATATTTATGTGTTTGAGAGATCCGTTGGAAGTAAGTTGGTTTCCATGTTTATTTTTTTTATTTTGGTTTTTCGTTTTTCATTTTGATTTCTATTTATACCCATCGTAGGAAAAATAAACTTTAGTACAATAGCAATAGTGCATATATATCCTTGTTCTGCAAGAATAATTCCGTCCGTCCGTCTTTGCGTTGAAATTTATAAACTATTATAGATCGGAAAACATCAAAGAGGCTGCCATGTTTTGTTTAGCAAAAGTACCGGTTTGTTTTAGCCCTGTATGTCTGTCCGTCTTTATCTGTGTATATGCGAAGCGTTATAAATTATTGAATAGGCTTTAAAAATTCAGTGAGGTAGAGATATTCTCGATTGGCGTGAGCACCGGATTAGTCCAGCCATTTTTGTCCGTCTATCTGTATGCAAAAAGCACGATCACAACTTCAGTGACAATTGAAAAGCATTACAAGCTTCAAATAAGCTTCGAAGATACATCATAGTATGCGCTTTTTTGGTTGATGTGAGCACCGGATTGATTTAGTTATGTTTTTCTGTCTGTCCTTACCTAGAAAAGGCAAAGTATTGTAAAGCATCGAAAAGGCCTTGAAGATACAGCCATGTATTCCAAGGCGAGACTACTGAATTGTCTTCGCCATATTGGTCCGTCTGTCCATATGCTAAAGGTGTAATTAAAAAAGCATTGTAAAGCATCGAATGCGATCCGTCAGGTGGCTGCACAATTCTGTTCAGCAAAATTATCAGATCGTTTATGTGTGTCTGTCTACGATTCCAACCAATTTAATTAATTTAATTTGAGCAGTTACTTATACCAACAAAGCGATTCAAAATACGTTTTGAAATGAAATCTACATATCAAGTAAAAAAAAAAGAAAGAAATTCAGGCGGCCATTCGTCGTACACACGTTACAATTAGTGGTGGCTATCGAAAAAATTCGACTTAAAGTGAGTATAATATCTTTTTTGATTTATTATACGCATCGTCGAAGGTTGATGGATATATTTATTTTGTCGAAACGTTTGCAACGCCAAGAAGGAGGCATCGAAGATCCGGTAAAGTATATTAATTCTTGATAAGAATGAAATCTTAAAACAATTTAAGCATATCCGTCTGTCCGTCCGCCCGCCGCAACAATGAAACTAAGGACTTAAAATTTGGCACAAACATTAGAAATTCTCGCACGCAAGTTGATATCGAAAATGGGCCATTTCGGTCGCAGGACACGCCCACAGTACCATGTAAACTGTGAACACCTTCGTTTTTCAAAAAGAATAACAATTGTTTTTTTTTCCTTACTCATAAACTGAGACAGATAAATGAACAAAAATTTCAACGCATATTCTGTTGGAGCTGCTGTAGTACCTGTGCAAAAATGGAAAAAGTTGACCCCACCTGCCCGATTTTATAGGGTATCAATATTTATTTATTTTTTTTTCAATGTCTCAGTATCAAACATCAAGAAGTATATATATTCTTAGCCAGTTTAAAAATTTGGAATGCATCTAAGCATGTCCGCCTGTTCTTCTCTCCATTTATTTGCCTGCGCAACTGTGTAGTAAGTGCGGTAAACATTCTCCAGTTAGCGAAAATGGATTTATCGCCCACAAATTTGCAAAATAATTTGGAAGTGACTTAAACTTTCCGAGGACACGCCTACAACGCCCTCACGCCTATGCGACAAACAATTTTATTATGAAAATGGGAAAAATCGATCGTGTCCAGCCCACATTACAGAGCATGAAAATTTTGTCTCTTTTAGGATAACGGTGATGGGTATAAAAGATTCGGTCACGGACCGAATTTAATTTTCTTACTTATTTTTATTTGTGATTATATTATGGTTTGCCTTCCGAATTTTGTTCTGAATGGTAATTATTGAAGTGCAATCTATCACGAGATTACATCATTTCATTCAATTACATTTAATCGTTCTTCTTCTTATTTTTTTTTTTCGCCTTCAGTATCAATTATATATGAGAATGTGAATTGTCTTCCTTTACTTTTTAATATGTTTTTTTTTTTCAATATTTCTTTGATGTTAATTGAAAATAAACTGAATTTTGTGATTACTTTGCTTGTTTTCAATTTAGAATCAATCTCACACACCTATGCCACAAATTCATAAAAGAAAAAATTTCTTTTTATTTACACATCTATACATACATCAATATAACGATAACTACCTCATGTATTCGGCTATTTCACGTAGAATATTAAAATAATAATAATAAAGAGTAAATATAACATAAATTAAATAAAATTTGTACCCTTCTCGATTCGGCAAAAAAGATACATAAGCACACAAGCACACAAGTAATAATCCCAACACTAATCTAATAATATACCCCGAAAAGAAAAAGTTGTTTGTTAAACTAATAACATTCATATAATAATTTCTCATAAATAGCATTAAACCGTGTGTGTAGTGCATTCAGTAAAATACATACATACATACTTGTACTTAAAAACCCCGTAAAACGTAAAATAATGCATATCCGTAGAAGATGTTTCTTCGCATTTTTTTGATTTAATTTTATTCTCTCTTATCAACCTAAGGAACGCATTTGAGGAAATCCGATAACTAACTCAAGTGAATGATATAACTTTCAAATAGTCCAGCAAACAGTAATGAGCAAATAGACATATATATATGTATGTTCATGTTGTGTTCCTAGTTAGATGCAATTCGTTAATTAAGATGTTATAGGAAACCTTTGGTAATGGTAAGACGACTTGAGGGGTTAATGGATGGTATGGATTTTGTTATATAAGCATGATGTTAGAGCTGCGCAGATCAAAGAGCGTATTTACTTCAAAAGAGAACTTGCATTACGTGAATCAATTAGTAACCTTAAGTCGTTTTTTGGATACAGAAAGCAGTGAAGGGAGGGACAAACGTGTACAAAGGACTATGCTTTCCAACATTAAATACCATACGCTGCTTCGTTTCATACAGTTATTAATGTAACGAATTTTTAAAATAAGGCTTTGTATGGGAAACGGCCAAAAGAGTAGTCTAATTCAAATCATTTTCAACTGCGTTTATCTTCAGGCCAAAACGAGTCAGTGTAGGAAATTTCATCGAAATATCACAAGCATTGCGGCCGGTGAGTTGAATACAAGAGCGCAATGTGGATAGATGGACTGAGAAAAGGTATTAAGAAAAGGAGGGTCCTACTCAAGTCCTTCTATGTATTGCCCACATTCGCACAAATTTAATACACCCTTGCGCCACAAGTAGTGTATGATATAAAAAGAGGGCAGATAAACAGATTAGAAGCTTGACCAGAAGATATGAGTTACTACACAGTTGTACACGCCTCCAGATTGGTTCAAGAAGTAATAGATAAGCGGACGAATTATTAATATTCACGATATTGTGGGCAGAAGTTAATTGGGTATAGCGGACACTGCGTGCTGCTCCAGCGAAACGAAACTATTACTAAGGAACACTAACACCAACAACCAACATGATTAAGTCGAAAATAGGATGCAATGTATCAGAAGTTATTATGATTTCTCAATATAATGCAATTAGCCCCGGATGGTGAGAGTAGATTTTCGATGGGTACATTTAACCATTTTTATAGTTCGCGGGCATAGGATTTATTAAGTTTGTACGGACTTATGTAACACCCAGAAGTGCTTAAGATAGACCCGTCCTTTGTTATACCAATCGATTCAGAATCATTTTTTGAAACATTCAGTTTTCTTAGGAACGGTCGGGTTGTATGAGAGAGTGTTCCAAAAATTGCCCTACCTGAACCAAATTTTTGCTACCAATTTAGAATCTTCAGATACTATTGTGGAGCAAGTTTTGTCGATAAATATTGAAAATTTGCACGATTTTCCACCTAATGGCTTTTCAAAGTGGGGCCTTATATGGGAATATTATGTTTGAAAAAATGAACCGATCCAAGCAATTTTCAATAGCATTCGTTATTGGATCAAAGCACCAGTGCCAGTGTGTCGGACTTTATCAAAATATCTGAAAAATTTCGACACGTAACTTGAAAACCAATTTACATAAGCAGAGATAAGATGGACAGAGGGACAGACAGGATTGTCTTGATCTTAACCCCTTCTGCGTGTTACATACTTTCGCACAAATTTAATATACCACGCTTTACCACATGTAAACGCAAAAAATGCAAGACCGAATTCCCTTTTCTAACGGTTTAGCTACCAATGCAGCTTGCGGTTGACGGAAAGATTAACAAAAATTCGCAGAACATTTCGTAGGTAAAAAGGGATTACCATGAAAATGTCACAATGAAATTTGTGTGTTGGTAATTTTGTAAAGAGTATGCAAGCAGAGCTTATATAAGTACAGAACTTGCGGAAGGCAAAATCAATTGATGGCAGTAGTATCCAAATGGAGTGGACAAGGAAAAGCACTGTAAATATAAATTCCTGTAAATGAGTTTTCTTTTTTTTTTTTTAGTCGTGGTTGGCTGAAACGAAGCCACAAAAAGCCACATAGGATATTAAAGGTTATAATTTCGGCTTATTATACTTAAAATTGATACACTAGTTTATCAAACCTCTACCACAACCATAAAGGGAAAAATTAATACAGAGGGTAATCGTAGTATCTTAAAGGAACGGGTCACACGTAATTAAAGTCAAATATACCTAATCAAGTTTATGGTAGAGTAGATTTCTTTGCAATAAAAACATAGATCCTCAAAGCCTAGCAAAGTCATTATTGTCAGACGATCACTCCGTCAGATTAGTTCCCGAGAAATTTTTTTTCAAGGAAATTTGTAATACGGCTCTTTACAGTTTCCTCAAATGTGACCCGCAATCGCGGATAAAGCTCATAGTTTAGGTAATCTATTGGTCTAATAGTATCTTGATGCCTTTACGGGAACATTAAAGTCAATCTCCTTTAGCGGGATTCAGAAATCTATCTTCCCTTTTATTGGTCTTTTTAGGAAATAAACCCTTAACATTAATCTCCTTTTCGCTAGAGATGATATATGAACTAAAGGCAGACCATTTTCCTATGCAGGAAGTCGTACGTTTCCAATATTGTGTAATGTGAACACTGATTCAAGCTTTTTAGAATAGCAACAGTGAATAGAAGACCAAACAACCGCGTCATATTCTAAGCATGATGTCACCAGGGATATATGAAACCCTTTGGTTCGTATATGGGCCGTCAAAATTGTTAGAGAATCGCTTAATAAAACCTGGAGAGGCAATTTCTTTGTTAAAGGACATTTTGGCATCAAATATTACAGCTGGGCCGTAAATTTATGACACTGTCTCCAACATCTAATCGTAAATGAAATACAGTTACAACAGTTGGCGAGAAGGGCAAACTTGTGCATTTAGCTAAGTTAAGAGTGTTGCGGTTTACTTCACATCCCTTCATGAGTGAAAGAAAATCCCGCCTAAGAATGTTAAACCCATCATTCGCATACTTAACTAGATGAGAGCCACTTATAACTGATAAATGGAGATAGATCTGCTAAGAATCTCTAATCTCACAAATAACGGTGAACGTTACAACTGTTAACGTTACAACACTATTATATTTGCACTTATTCCAATATTACATATTTTCTATAATTATCTGTTGGATATTTCTTCACTATGCGGCAAAGAGGTAAAGATTGGATTTTTCGCAAAGAAATAACTATTAACCCTTAGGACCCTAGGAACTATTTTCACTTCGATGAATTTTCGAAGTTCACAGTTTGGCATGACGAAGCGTTAGATAGTCAAGCGAAAGTTTAGGTACACATCGCTAAATGATTTTAAAAAATGAAATCTTTTTATCATATACATTGTAACGTTAACCAGTTAACTGTTTCGACTTCTTTGGAAAAAAACATATCTAAATTGCGTCGCAAAAATTTAGCAGCGGCTATATTCCTTAAGCATAAAGTATGTGTAATGTGAAACTAACTTGTAATGATATGACTTTTTTTTTACCACCCACCACCGAAGGACAAGGGTATACTCATTTTATCATGATATTTGCAACACCAAAAAGAAAATTGCAGAGACGCTATAAAGTATGTACACTGTAGATCAGCATGAAATTCTAATTAGATTAAGTCATGCCTGTCCGTCCGTAATATTTGTATTGTTGACGCTGTGCGCGCAAAAATTAAGACATCGCCTTCAAATTTAGTAAGCAAATTGGAAGTTTCTAAACGCAATTTTGTATTGAAAATGGGACAAGTTGGTCAGAGCACACGCTTTCAGTAAAGCGTAAGCTGATGGGAAAACCGTTGTGAACTTGTGGATTTTCTCTCATTCATTATTCACAAATTATGCAAGACAGAAGTCTGAAATTTTCTATATTTACTTTACGGAAAACTACTAATTATGTGTAAAAATGGAAAAAATTGGCCATGCCCACATAAAGTTATAAGTGATTAAATTTCTTCCCTTCATTTTTTTTTCGGTTTTATTCTTATTAATTATCATTTCAATATCAGGTTCAATAATCCAGACTCTTGTGCAAAAAATTAACTTTCAAAATTGAAGTTAAATAATACCGGAAAATGTTTCCCGACTAGACTCGAGTCAGTATTATCTCCTCGAATTACTATTATTACGATTTGGTTTCGAAATATTTCAAATATTTTGAAGATTACGAGTTTTACTCTTATTATGCATGTCAAAATTTTGTGCTTTTTTCATTACGAGTTTACTCGTCGAAAACATTTAACTGGTTAATATTCAAATTAAGGTTTAATTTAATATTACTTGTCATTAAGTTTACATAAGATATGCATGAAATTTTAGTTATCCAAAAGCATAATTGAACATCTTCTTCCTTTACATATAATACTATAATAGTAACTTATATATACTTAGTTCTTATGTATTTATTTATTTAATTCAATTAAAAAAAAAAAAAAAACTATCGTTTTTTTTCTTTTTATTTATATAAAAAATTCATTCACACATTACAAGCTTAATTCTGCAAATATCTTTCCTTCTCTCTCTCTCTCTCTCTCTATATATATATATATAGATGCCATTAAAAACATCCGTCACATATGCTACGTTAAATGTTTGTAATAATTTACACGAATTGCAAAAATTTTAACAAGAGTTTTATTTTTCAGATTTTCAAAAAAAAAAAAATCTTTATTGCAAATAGAATAAAAACGACAAAAACCCATTTATATATATGTGTATATGTACATATATATATGCCTATATGTGTAAATGTACATATATATATATATATATATATATATATATATGGATACTTTTATATGTATATATGCAAATGTTTATATGTACATGAATATATCTATATATATATATATGTATGTATGGATATGTATATATATATATATATGTAAATATGTACATATACGTTTGTACATGTACATGTACATGTACATATATCTATATGTATGCCTATGTATGTACACGTATATATATGTATATATGGGTATATTACATACAGAAACGTTTGAGAAAAGTAAATGTTTACAACTCACTCATCCTACACACATCACAATGCAATGCAATGATAACAAATTAATTCAAACAGTTACTAACGGTAATTGCAGTTATTTGCCAGATGCATTGATGAGATAAATTCACCACAAAACTATCAAAAAAAAAAAAAAGGGACAAATCTGTCAATTTTTTATGTCCTTTTTTTTGTCCCGCTCGATTTCAACTTCAACCAACAAAAAAAGAAGAGAAAAAAAAAACAAAAAATTGAATAAATGAACGAAGCTATAAAATATGAGAATGTGTTAGTAAAAGATGAAAAAAAAATATTTAATATTTAAATAATAATAACAAAAAGAGCAACAACAACAACAACTTTGTCTTGAAGAGTATGGAACGCAATAGCAACAATTTAACGGAAATGAAATCGAATACGTCTTCGCTCGTACGTTTATTCATTTCCGTTAATATTGTTGTGCAACAAATTCATGCCAAAAAAAAAAAAAAAAACAATTAACCCTTGAAATGAATGATTCTACTTGCCTATGACGAAATTTTCAGTTACATAAGTTTTTATATATATTTACATTTGGTTTCGTTTTACTTTTTGGTCTTTTTTTCCTTCATTTATTTTATTTTACTTTACATAAAATGTTTATTTTATTATTTTTTTTTTTTTCGTTTTTTATTCAAAAGAGTTTCATTTATTTTGGTTGTGTTTTGTTTTATTTTCCTTTTATTCAATTTATTTGGTTATCATTTCAACTCGTGTCCAAGGTTGAAAACGTACTCGAATCCTGTTTTTATCTTTCATTTTATTTTGTTATATTTTTTTTAACCTTATATATACTCATAGGTGAATACAGTTGCCTCAAAGTCGATCTACTGTTCAAGCGAGAATTCTCATATTACTTAATCCAAATTTATATTCCATGCTGTATGTTGGTCATTGTCTCATGGGTGTCATTCTGGCTTGATCAAGGTGCTGTACCAGCTCGCGTTTCACTGGGTAAGTTACAACGATGATAAAAGACGAGATCATCATTAATAGACAGCACTCTAGGCAGACAATAATGAAGCATATATTGAATGCAATTAGTCAAAAACATTCATACATTCATACACAACGCGTTCATTATACATTATATGGAAAATCTGTCTCAAAGAAAAAAGCTTTCTTTATACTTACACAAGAACTTATGATATAGAAGTCAAGTTAGAATAAGTGAATGGTGTTAATAAAGAAAGCCTTAACAGAAACAAATTCACGAAGAACAAGAATCCCATTACCAAGCCCATTGCTAATGGAGCACATGTCACTAAAAAACAATTTTCTTGTTTAACACCAGAGTAAGTAAATAGTGTTAATAATCCAAAGTTCATCGTAAATTATCCTACGAAAATGAAATGCTCTCATGAATTAATGGAAAATAAATTTTTCCGTTTTAACGCTAAAGTAAGTAAACAGTGTGGATAAAGAAAACGTCAACAGGAGTGACTTCACAAAGAAGAAGCCCATTTCACGGTTTATTGTTCATGGAGCATATATTATTATAAAACATATTTCTTATTTAACACTAGAGTAAGTAAATAGTGTTAATAATGATCAGCGTAAATTATCCAAGAAGAAGAAGTAATCTTTCCAAAAATTAATAAAACAACAATGAAAAGAATATTGTACTTCCTCGTTTTTACCACTAAAGTAAATAAACAGCGTTAACAAAGAGAAGATCAACAGAAATGGATTAGCGAAGAAGAAGAAGTCTTTTTCCGCATTTTTGAAGTAAATATAATTGGATTACATTTTCTTTCTTTGACACTAAAGTAAGTAAATAGTGTTAATAAACAAAAGCTCTGCAAAAATTACGCAGTTGTGAAAGATTCTCCCCAAAAACTGATGGAGTAAAACTACGCAAAAATGAAGATATGTTTCTTTTTAACACTAAAATAAGCAAACAGTGTTAATTCGCCAAGATCAGCAAAAATTGTTTAAAGAAGAAGAACTCTATGCGGGAATTTCTGGAGTAAATATTAAAGAAAAACACTTTCCCTTTTTAACACTACAGTAAGTAAATAGTGTTAGCATAGCGAAGAACAAACTACTCAATATAAAATAAATCTCATTAAGAGTTTATGGCGTAAAAATAAGAAATTAACTTATTTCCACTTTCAACTTTACAGTAAGTACGCAGTGTTAATACAAAGAAGATCAGCACAAATGATTCAACAAAGTAGAATTCTTTTTAAAAGTTAATGGATTAAAAATGAAAGAAAAATATATTTATTCTTTATGACTAGAGTAACTCACTGGGTGTTACCCAGAAGAAATGTGGAAGGAAACGTTTCCAAACTTGCAAATTATTGCATTTTTTGTGTAGCAATTTTGTTGGGTTTTGTTTTGATTACTTTCGCCCTGCAAAACGTAATGCATATATATTTTTTTAAATAATAATTATAAAATTCGTTTCAGGTGTCACCACACTCCTAACAATGGCCACCCAAACATCTGGCATAAATGCTTCACTGCCGCCCGTATCATACACAAAGGCGATTGACGTTTGGACCGGCGTATGCCTGACGTTCGTGTTTGGTGCATTGCTTGAGTTTGCCCTCGTCAACTATGCGTCCCGCTCAGGTTTGAATAAACCTAGTAATTGAGATTTTATATGCTTCTTATTAATTGTATTTGTATTAATTAATGGTGTTTTACTTTTTTTTGAAACTTTCTTTCTTACTACTACTTAATAATATCACTCACACTCTTGTACTTGTATTATGTATAACGTACATACATATGATACTGTATATGTATATGTGTACATAATTTAATATATATGAAATGCTTGCGAAACCAATAATAATAATAATAATAATAACAACAACAACAACAACAACAACAACAACCACAACTATAATGATAATAATAATAACAACAACAATAAACGAGTTTAACAAACATAAAGCACACGCACACATACATACATACGCAGACGAACGTGCTAACACACTCAAACGCACAGACGCAAGACCCACACAGAGAAGTGCTTACACACAAACCAGCCCATCCTGCACGTCTACATAAATAAATCTCGCAAAAGCTATCACAACGCAAGAAATTAATTCAGCAACAACAA